>JAQIWH010003768.1:0-18867 GCA_034695005.1 Cryptops parisi
CCATTTTTCATCAAAAATCAACAAAAACCTAAGGTTATAGCCTTCACTTTTTAATTAATTTTGACAAAAATCACACTTTGTCAGATCTTTTTGAAACTTCACATACAGCATCTTTGAAGCACGCTGAACCCGCCTGTCCAATTTGTAGCTCGATATTCGCAAAACTAACAAAGTTATGGCACTTTTACGTCATGTACAATGACACTTTTGAAACATCCGATTTTCAAAATGTCGTAACTCGCGTAATTTTGCGAAAAAATCATATATTTTCATCCATCTTGAAACTTCACGCTGAAGACTACAGCATCTACAGCGTCTCTGTAGCATCAGCATCCCTCAAGTACGCTGAAGACGCCTGTGCAATTTTGAGTTCGATATTCGCGAAACTAACAAAGTTATCGCAGTTTGAAATCTGCAAAAATCACACTTTTGAAAATCCTCGTTTTAATGTGTCATAGCTTGCATAATTTTGTGAATTTCAGGGAAACGATTGCAAAAAAAATGCTATTCGTGATGCAGCAACATGCCTGCAAAGTTTAAGACAATTCTATTTTTCATGAAAAATAACCTTAGAATTTTGTCGTATTGGGTGGAAAATGTTAAGACTTAAATTTCGTTTGACAAAAAGTTCAGTAATTTTCGATACATAAATGCATTCGAATTGAATTATCCATGGTGTTCGTGAACTTTTGGGGGAAAATCGGTTTGGCTTCAAAACGTTTGAACGGATTTTACAATTGAAGGCTTGCCCGAAATGGCGTTGCATGTAACAATTCATGATTTTGACTTTTGAGTAAATGGCAAAAGAAGTATTCAGCAACACATTAATTGTCACCTATCAGGTGCCCAATTTCGAAAAGATAGATGCTTTTTTTTAGGTAGGTATGAGTTTGTCTATTGACGACACTAGTTAGGCCCATATATGACGCAAAATTTTCCATACTAATCTCAATATTGAATTTTTGCAACATACAACGTTATTCCATGCAAGCCTTCAATTGTTGGAATTAACCAACTTTTTTTTTAGTTGAATTTTTGCCATCATTATGGTTGACACATCTTTTGTCAATATTGAATATGGAATATTTGTGCCTACAAATTTTCCAGTTTTGTCAATATTCCAAATATACCAGCAATTTGCTGGTAACTAAAAGTGTCATGTACTGTGGAAAAACTTGCAAACATTTATTAATGACTACACAACTTGAAGTGTAAGTCCAAATTTAATGGAGCACACTACTGCTACGACAAATACCATATTCGTAAATGGCATTTTTCGAAAGCACTGCCAAATTTGCGAATATATGGTTAGAAATTTCACCACATTAAAATCTTCATGTTTGTCAAAGATGCATCAAGAAAATGCATAAACAAATGAATAAAAATATAAATGTTTGTCTATATTAAATATCTAGTCATTTCAACAGCATGTTTGCATTAATAGCAAACAATTTTAATTTAGATGCGATTAATCTGTACAATCATTAGAAAACTTGCAGAAACAAGCATTTACAGCAGCTTGTTCAAACGCTGTTTTTGCTTGCCCCTGATACAATATTATTTCAACTTTTAAGAGTTTACAGCTATTTTGTTTTCTGGCTTCTAACAACAATTTAAAAATGCAATCAAAGCATTAATAACAATCAAGCTTATAATATATCCTTCCACTGGGTAAATTATACATTCATTCAAAAAGTGATAGTATTAGTTGAAAGGTGCCAGGTCTCCTTAACTACCATACAAATTCCCCCGTCAATAGGTTACAATTTTTATAAAACATCATTCGGTTGTGTGCAAAAAAATATACGCTAATCTTTCAAGAATAAATTAATAGTTTCTCAAACGTTTGCTATCGTTAAACAGTATCTTATGACTAGCATATTTTTTTTAATTATGTATCATCATACCTGAGTACACTATGCTGCAGAAATTATCACATTACTGCTCATTTCTCTTCTACCGTTTCTTGTTTTTGTTGTAGCATTATCATCGTTAATGGCACGCCCCACCATAAATAATGGAAAAAATCTAAGCTTCGGAGAGTGCCTGCAGTCAAGTATTGAAGTGAAACTTGGCCGTTTTACAACTACATGGTAAAAACTTTTTTGTGCCATTACTCCGAGGGGAAACATATCCACTTTCCAGATGGATTACGAATCCAGAGAACAGCAACTGTCATTCAACATGTAGCTTGTCTCCGCTTTTCTCACAGCCTGAGGAATGCATTCGAGTGTTTTGGAACACGACGCGTCCAACAGTTCGGGACAGTCCAGATCGCCCCGAACGATCTTATCGACAGCATTCAACAGGTCGTAGGAAATTTCCTCCGAAACGACAGAATCACTCTTGTAACTACCATGATCGTGTACAAAGTCGCGAATCCAACGAGCTGTAGTTTTCAACTCTCCTGAATAGAGATAGAAACAAAACAAAAATACGACGAGATGAGAAACTGATTACTTCTTTCCCAATTTTCAAATGATGGCAACCATCGAATGATTTACCTGCAGCTCTTTGTTGAATCAGTTTTAAGTATTGCTGAATGGTGCAATGAGTATCCGCATCCACATCTACACTGCTCAGGTACTTGTGAATCAGTGGGATCAAACCTGGAAATTCATTGTCCTATGCAGACAATGCAAATGCTTAATCAATTCTGCCAATTAATAAGAATCATACATTTCAAAAAAGCACGCATAATGCAAATACTTTGCCATTGATGATTTCATTGACGGTCATCAATTCGTATTCATCCATCGCAAGATTGCACTCACTCATACAAGCGGCTGCTTCAGGAGGAGAACGACCTACGAAGCAGACAATGGTGCTGCATTTCCTAGTAAACGGAATCATTGAATGGAACACTTTCCACACCGACATTTGTAACTGATTTTGTTGTTACTGTAGTACAATGTGAATGGCTAAACAAAAATGCTCCTGCCGCGAGTCAGTTATTAAACATAATACCAAACTGACAATACCATTTACACCATTCTAAATCTATTGAAATGTTAACTTTGACATGTTAATAATCAAATGTGACGAATTTTCACCATTTTCAATAGTGAGTGAAAAGTTTTTTGTTAACTCAATCAGTCAGCATCATTATATAACTGGCTTCATCTCATTTGTGGAAATAAAAATCGCGGTAAAATAGAATTTTAAAAAAGGAAGGCGTAAAAAATGTAATCTTGCGCCTTCCTTTTTTAATCACAATATCCATAAATTAAATCTCATTCTCCAGAGAATATCGTACGAGATAATTGAAACAAATTAAAGTAATTATATAGAATTGGAATCCAATTAAAAACCTGTCATTATGTCCTTTCGAAACCAAAACGTTTCGTTTTTCACAGCATCCCGTTTCTGAGCATTCTGTAGATTCTCGTCCACCTGAAATGGTACACAACGGTTACTTCAATTTCCACATTCCATCGAATGAGAAATGATCACACGTGTTTTGAAATCCCTACTTTTGAAATTGGAATCATGAAATTGAGCCGGAAGGACAAGATGACTCTGGTAAGCAATACAATGAACACAACGAATGCAGCATTTTCAAAATCTGTAAACTGCACCTGAAAACATGAGCAATAAAAACTGATGCCGTTAAAAGAAAACCCCAAACTAATGGCTATATATATATAATCAACTGTCCAAAGTAATACACACCTCCATGGGTCTGAATTCCACTCGCCAGCCGATTCGTGAATTCGGAGGTGGTGGCTTGAATCTCATTGTCTGCCAGTTCGTGGACTGAATGTTCTAATAAAACAAAAAAAAATTAAAACCTAATTGTACCAAAATACCTAATTTAACTGACAAATTATCACATGACACAAAATAGAACAATAAAATTAAAGTTGTTTATTTTATAAATGAATTTGCAATTCGAAACCACTCACTTCAAAATGGTCGGTATCTAGTTCATCATCTTGTTCAATCTTTTCACTGAACAATGAAATTGGATCTCTAATAAATAAATGAGCAACGTGCTGTGCCAAAGGATGATCAATGCCTGGGAAAAAAAAAACAAAATATTTTTAACTCAACAGGCACCAATTTCTAGTTTCATACTACATATGGAAAAACATTTACCTGCTTCTCTTAACTCGTGATATATAGCTTCATCGTATACAACCTTTATATCATTATATTTTTCTCCTAGTGGTGATAAATAGCTATCAATGGAATCATATCTGGATTTGTTGATTCGAAACTTGCATTCCTTTAATGGCTGAAAAAAATATAAAACAAAACAATTTTGAAGAGCCTTTTGTAAAAAGGTGTTAAGTAACGTTTTTGTCGAAAATGCCCTACAAGCATTTTCAAATGTGTCATGTACCATTCTACCTTCTTAATGCATAATTTTGAGTATAGCAACAATATGTGTAAAGGTATTGATTCAAGAAGTGTAAAGTAACCAATAGAGAGCAAGGCAAGTTCAGGTATTTAAATTAATAATTGTAACAACGCTACTTAACGCCCGTTTACACCGGGTCCTTCAATTATTTCTCACGGTAGTACTGTAATATCATATAGCATTGAAATACAATCTATGATCATATTATCTATGGACAAAGTAACAATATCTAGTAAAGTGATATATACAAAAAAACACTTGAAGGTTAACTCAAATCGTATTATTTACCATCTGTGGTTCGATGACTTTCTGAAAAAATTCAAAATAAAAAACTACAAGCCACATATACTCAAAAAAGGCACATAAATAAAGTATACAGGGTGAGTCAAAAAATTATAAAAACTTATATTGAATGCATAATACACCAATCATCAAACCCCTACAAGTGGCAATATCTTTTTGACTCGCCCTCCATGAAGAAAAAAAAGTCAACAGATAAAATTTAAATGTAAACGAAAGTTACTATCTTAATGAGCATGATGATTAAACAACTTACTTCCAAACCTCGTTCTTCTCTCGTCCTATCATCAACCGACGCAGCAATAATATTCCACCGACAATCAGTGTCGGTGAGATAACCACGATGTACCGGTGATGCAGCACTCAATGCCACCTGTAATTATTATCAGTTGTGTGGGTTATGAAATGATATATCAACACCTCCATGGAAAAGGTGAACTTGTTCTTACTGTGATAGGGCAAAACGTTGCCAACTGATCGTACAAAAGCCTCGCTTCGTCAATATTGCATGCCTGTACACAGTGTTACCAAATTACAACATTAGTTAAACAAAACTGTCGCTAACTAGCGAATAAAATATTAGTCAAACCAATTGTAGCTAATCAGCAGAATAAGGAAATAAAAGAGAATCAAAGAATATATCACACCTGGAATGTGACTTGCAAACACGAGCAGCCCATTCCAAAACCCATAGCGTCCATGTACACATGGTCAAACTTGGCCGCACGATCAGCTTCTCCGTCATCTCCCAAATCTCTGAAGTTTTCCGTAAATGGTTGTTTCGTGAATTTATCCCTATAAACTTTTAATCCAAAAATATCCCATCTTCGTTTTATTTTTCCAAGCTACAAATCCTGATATTGAACACACACAAAAACAACGTAAAATGAAAACTCACCTGGAATGTTGATAGCTACTTTTTCTTTTCGCCGTTGCCGTATGTTTCGAGTCAGTGTTCTGCAAGATACAAAAGATCAAATCTAAATAAAACTAGAAAAGTGAACTCATCAAAAAGTAATGATGATTTTTCTAATTTTTTTAAGCTAATTATTATAATAATAAAATATAAAATGATCCCCCTGCATAAAATATCAACATTGTATGTTCTGCTTACTTAAATCTTGGGTGGCCCAAGTAAATGGCGTCATCGGGAAAAAATAGAGAGCATGATGCACCTTCCTTAGGAGCAGTTACTGTTGGAGGGAATGTAAATGATCCAGCACCTAATCTAAAGCAGATCATAAAATCAGGGAAACAAATCAAACGTTTAGGCAAAATAAACAATAAAATAAAAGCAAAACATTCATACCTTGGAAAGCTTGTCACAGTTAAAACCGTCTCACCTGGAGATAATACTTCTAACACCTCTAACCGTCTACAGTGAATGAAAATATAAATTACTCTTCTACAAGTTTTATGAGTCAAATATAATAAAAATTAATAAAATTAAAACAAATATCAACCAATATAATTAAATTAATAAAAAATATATATATATAATTTTAAAAAAAATACATATAAATTAAAAGAAATTTCAAGCATATCATTCACAATTAACAGTTTTTGCTTCACATGAATGTATTAATTAATATACAGTATTATGGAAAATTGACACTTTTCGATTCAATGATTCAAAAAAAAAAAAAATTCATTAAAGCGACAAGTTGCATCGATGACGTAATTTTAACCATTACCTTGCTTTCATATTTGCTTCTACAATATTAAAATGAGCCATAAGGCCACCATATGGTTTTCCAGGAGTTCCTTCAATCATGTAACTCGCATACTCGGGACGCCACAATGATTTGACTGCACTGAAAATGTACACCAAAAGAATTAACTTCCAAGACTAATAATTGTTTAAAAATTAATAATTTGCTGTTAACAAAAAATGCCCTTCTGCTTTTCTACGATTAAACTATAAAATAGTTCACGACTTATTAGTTTCGCTTGACAGTCTTTGAATTATGTTCAATGAACAATCACAAAAAAAAAAAAAATGCATAACTTGATGCTCAAAATCTAAATGCAGAAAAACCATAAAGTACATGTCCCAAAAGTTAAACAAACAAAAACAACATCATTTGCAAACATGCATAATAATAAAATCACGTTAAGTTAAAGTGTGCATAACTAATAAAAAAACAATGGGACAACAACTCAACATGAAAAATTCTATTTCTGTTCATTCCCAGATACCATAATAGTTATGTAAACAAACGAAAAAATTGTATACCCAACACCTGAATTGTGCAACACAAAACAAGCACAATAAAGCCAAATAATATGCCAGTAGATCAGTTGATATGTAAATGCATTGTAACATTGATGTAACATGAACGCAACGCAACCCCTTTTTCCGGATAAAAGAAACAAAACCTCCATAGATATAAAGTCATGTCACACGCCTTCTTACTTTAGTCACAAAGCTATTATTTTTTGTATATACCAGAAACAAATAACCAGATGAAGTTAATGTTACCTTGGATTTAATGACAGTACTATGATACAAACAAAAACTATTTCACGAGCTTTCAAAGCATTTCTATAGTGTTCCTTTCTAGCATGCAATAGATCGGTGGTTCTCACCAAGGGGTACGCTTGACTTTCAATAGAAAACGACGAATTTTGTGTCGTTTGCCAAATATAATTAGTTACTATTTATGAATTCCAGGTTGTTTTATTGCTAATGAAACGTTAATGAAACATCAGAAAAGTGATATGATCTTAAATAACGGTTATTTTATGCAGTTCGTATTTGCAAATGCAAGTACCGTATACACATTTATGAAAAAAGTTCAAAAATTACCAAAAAAAATAAATATATACAATATGTATTCCTTGTAAACTTTATTTTTGTAAAATAGCTCTAAAATCGTTAATGAAAATTTTTTACTTTGCAATAATAGTGTCAATGCTAATGTTATACAATACTCTAAATGAAAGGTTGAGAACCACTGCAATAGATCATGATATATGGACTAAAAACAACAAAAAAATATGCCAAACTATTTTTTAAAAAAAGAATTTTTTAGTATTGACAGTTATTGCCTAATTTTTAATTATAACGTTCTCATATCATTTTTACTCTTCCTTATCATCACTCATCCTTGCTGATGATGCACTTGAGATAAAGGCATTACCATTAGATACAAAACACTTAGGCAATTTGCAGTACATCATGTGGTTGATGACTTTTCAAAATTGAGTATATTATCAGTCTATTAGCAGTTAGCACAATGATTCATAAAGTTTTTGCATTTCGATAATACCATGAGATACAAAAGCATCACACACACAAATAATTAATACATTCTATTTTCGTGATGGTATGAATTACCTTGGATTATTATGTTCCTTTTCTTGCAGTTTTTCTAGTATTTCACTTGCCCTCAAGCTCACATAGACTTTTCTCATTTCATGGTCAAACTTGACTATACAGTATTCAACCTAAACAGTAAACATGCATAAAAAAAAACACCGACATTAATAATTGCATAGCACTTGAAAACAACTTTTACATTTTGCTATGTAACAACACGTAATCGTTTTCAAATACCAATTACTTTTTATTTACGACTTTTTTGTAACCATGGAGTTGACTGACAAACAGACTATTTTAGATATACATTTGTAGTGCAAAAATGTAACGACAAAAAAAAAATGAAAAGTAAAATAATAATTGAATTCATGTATTCGATTAGAATCCCATCATGCATTGATTTTAAGAAGTTGAATCTAAACAGAATTCCCAACAAAGTGAAAACTTCACGACCACACGCACAAAATCGTATAAGAGCAAATTTTTCTGGCTTATAACATGCACTGAGAAAAATTTCCGTTGCATATAAGCAAATTCGTATAAATCAAGTACAGTGGACTCTCGAGTTCCAATCCGCACAAATAATAATGTAAATTAAATTAATAATCCGTTCAAGGCCCCTAACATTTATCCAATATAAAACGTTTCAGATGCCTATTTCAAAATCATATGAAACAAGTACAGTACATTTAACTTCAAGTTGAATGTTTGCACATTTATAATAGTATATACACAAAAAAATATTGTTTAATAAAAATAGTAGAAGAATACTCCTGGTCCAATGGAATGGAAGATGAATCACTTTTCTCCTATCTGTAATCCATTAGTTATTGTTTATTAGTTATTGTTCATTAACATTATGACCACTTCAGTTTTCTTTGGAGAGAAACCTGTCTTGTGTCATTTATTGTTGTCCAACAAACTGTCCAATTTTTTGTTCGGTTTTCGAACACAAATTTTATTCGAATTTCGAGTTGTTCGAAGTCCATAGCCTACAAGAACAACAATCTTGTTCTTGTAGGATATGGTAAGTCGAACCCTTTGGATCTCGAGGGTCCACTGTATTTCCTGTATGATGGATGTCATATTTGTCAATATGCCTACGGTGAAATCAAAAAACGCCCATGAAGAGTCCACCATTATGAAAATACCAGATTGAGGAAGTTCATACATAATAATAAAAGTTTTCATGTCTGCGAATCTAAAAAACAGATGTAACTTGGGTTACATGTGTACAAAACCTGTCAAAATTGGACGCATGATTTATGCAACACTTATCACAATGAAATTTGCTTTCGATTTCATAACACAGTTCAGGAACAAGAGAACTGTTTATCTCTTATGTTGTAAATGTTTATCTTGCTTCTTTTTTTTTTATTACCTTGAGTGGTGGTTTCAACTACGTAATCTCATAATAACATTTCCTTTTTTTTCTTTTTATTTTCAATTATTTTTTTTTTTAAAGTTTGAAACTTTATAGCACACACAACTGATAACTTAAAAATAAAAATAAATACCTCAAAGTCACTTAAATTTTGAACGATATCAACTTTTGAAAACTTCTTTTGGAACACAATATTAACCATTAAGGGTGTCAAGGTTACAATAATAGTTTTTTTTTCTTTTTAAATGTTTGCTCTGAACATTTTTACATTACTATTGATTCATCAACATTTGATGAGAAATCAATATTGGACTTTTCAGATCCATTTTTTTCTTGGTACCGGTATTTTTTCAATCACATGGCCATATTGACCAACTGAAGGCTTGCCCAAAATAACGTTGCATGTAACAATTCACAAGTTTGATTAAATGGCAAAAGAAGTATTCAGCAACACATTGATTGTCACCTATTAGGTGACCAATTTCGAAGTGATTTATGTTTTAGGTAGGTATTAGTTTGTCTATTGGCGGAACTAGCTAGGCCCATATATGAGGCACGGTTTTCCATAATAATCTCAATATTGAATTTTGTGACATACTGTACAACGTTATTCTGGGCAAGCCTTCATTTACTATGACACCAAAAACGATAAATTCTGTTAAGGCCGAGTTTGACTCATTTTCACCTAATGGTCACCTCATGTATTCGACCCTATAGTCGCCAATGTATTGCCAATGATACTTTTTTTTTCTGTTTTCCCAAACAGAATAGACGGATAACAGAAATCTCATATGTACACAGTAACGTGATTTCACTGCGGGCTTGGGGCGAAAATAAAAATAAAATCCTTTAAAAGTGAATAGCGACTGGATAGTGATGGGTTTGTGGTGTGCCAGATCAAGCTCAACTTCTCCTCCACCAACGATTAGTCACTTCCAGCATCATACAGTACAGCATTATTTTTAAACGATGACAGAAAACATTTAGCGGATAACAGAAACTGTTAAACGAGTGACAGTTAATCGAAGTTTATTAATATGTCATAATATTTCATCAGTGGATAAAGCATAAGCTTATCTATGGAGGTGCAGTGATAAAACCCGATTAATTACTGAAATTAAAATTAAAATTAACTCAATGCCAAAAAAAAAAGTTTCATATGTTTTCATCATCCAAACAAACTTTCCACCCAACAAACATGTCCACAAAAGAAAAGTGGGGCCTTAAAAACGTATTGTTTATTTATTACATGTTACCAATTTTTGCTTAACTTCACTTTGAGTATGAGGACAATGGTGTGTTGGGTAAAGTTAATACAAACATAGACTGTATATCATGGACATCATTTGTACCATTCTTGTAAATTGATACCAAATTCCGAACTGACCAAAAAATATCAACCACCACCACCACCATTCTATTGAAAACAATATAGGTCAAAAATCATTAGCTGGATTGTCTGGACTCTGGGTACATTGTCAAAATGAGCCATATTTTTTTTTCAGTAACATGAAATTTTTAGAATTCGAATAAAATAATGTGACCATTAAATCCAGCATGAGGAATTTAGTGGGAAAAAGTTTCACAATTACAATTGTATCCCAACACGTGTTTGTTTTGCAACTTTAGATCTATTTTCTTCAAAGTTCATTTTAAGTTTAATTTGTGTAATTAATCGCTGTTTTCAACTGCCCATCCATAGATAAGCTTATGCTCTATCCAGTGATAAAATATTATGACATACAATGAATATTTTCTATTTTTAAAAGTCGAAAAACAGAGAAAAAATTGCCATAGTCAATACATTGGCAACCATAGCACCATTCAGGGGATTTTTTTTACACATGAAATAACTCTGATAGTCAGCCTATCTATGTAATACTGATTAACTACAACGTTTCAATACAAGTTGTATATATTAAAAAGTGTGATTGATTTTACCTATAATCTTGTTATAAGGTAATTCTTCCACTATTCCCAAAAAATGGAAACAGTGCAATAGTAGTGTGTATGCTACAATATATACGTTTGATAACAGTTCAACAGTGTATAATTTATAATCATTTACAATATATTTTAATTTCATTGTCTAGTTCCAAATTTTAATTCACATGAATTATAGGTTCATAATAACTAATGCTGGCAATAAAGACTTTTACAGTCATTAATTATAGTAAATGGCACAAAGTTAATTTCAAAGCTATTACCATTTTCATTTAGTATCAATATTCAATGATAATCATATTATCAATGCCATTTCATGTATTGTAAGCGTAATAGAACTAACCAATCTCATATTATTAGAATTTGTTACGTTTTACATATTGCAGATGAAGGTGTTGGTAGCATATGTTATCAGCATAAGCAGAGCCAAGATTTTCTAGCCAATGCCCACCTAACCTATAAAGGTAATGGTCCTCTAGGTAGTGAACTTGCAGTCAAGTTGACATACTTCATTATAGCCCATGTTTAACATAGTTTAAATAATTAAGCGTTTAAAACTTGGACAACACTATTGTCACAACTCACATATGTGACAAGCCAAAAAAAAAAAAAATGCAGCTTCTTAAAATATAATTGCCTAATTTAAGTTTAGGTCAATAAAACCGCAAAAATATTTTCGACTAATAATAGCATGGTGATTAAGCGATGTTTTGGCAGTAACTCAGTTAAGCTCATTCACTGTGAAAATGTAAATCATGACTTGCCAACTGGGAGATACCAGAACAGTTGTAAAATTCAAAGCTATTTTAATGCAATTTTTTTTAATGCAATTTAAGTACAAGGGTTAGGTTGTATGTAGATAATAAACTGTTTATTTTGGATCAGGGTGTTCCACGAACTTTTACAAATCCCTTTACCAAGAATGCTAAATTAAAGTTAAACACGAAGAACATGCTGACTAATGCTGTCATAATACGAGACACTACACGTGTGAAATATTGAAATTATAAGTACATAATTATATTTCTCTACTACAATTTTAAAAAAAAAACCATCTAAGGTGACTATATATGTACAGTAATATGGACAGTCATATAAAGAAAATGAAAATTTAGTAGCAGAAATTTATTTGGCAATGTTATCATATCACGAAATGGAAAACCCAACCTTTCTTTGATAAAGATAAAAAAAGAGAGATTGGATTTTCTTCTTTACTTAGCTTTAGTTAACACTTTACTGACAACTTAAGTGAATAAATGCAATTCAATTAGCCTATAATTCATTCACCACGAGAACTCTTAAGTCATGACTCAACTTGACGACTTGTTGTGACATCCAGAAAAGTCACAAGCAATTTTACAATCAATTGAAGTGCATTGCGGTACAGGAGTGGTAGTATATAGTATCTGTTTATTGCGGGGATCACCAGACTATGGTGTTCATGAACCATTATAATACCTTCTTATATTAAAAAAGAATGCGAATTCATGCTGACTAATGATAACTTTGCATTGTCATGCAGTGTTTCACTGCGGGGTATTACAATGTTTAATAAGATTTCTCTGCCAAATTTGTTTCATTAAAAAAAAAGAAGAAGCTAACCTATTAATTTACTCATTATCAATGTAATGAGAAAATTAAGATAAATTTTCAGTAGCCAAGATCATTGATAACATTAAAAATAGAGAATCAATACTACGATATGGGGTTTATCAATTTCAGGTTATGGTTGCAAGGTTTTAAAATGAAAAAAAAAAAGTTACTTAAAAAATAATTTTAACAAAAAAATAGACATTTTTTTTAAGACAAATATGCCCTTTTTTTTAGTGAATTGATTAAGAAAACGAGTGATTTGTCTGGGTCAATTATGGCCTTGTAAATTAGGATTAAGTAATCTAAACGCACCAAGGCACACGCTATCGTTACACCACATGAACAGCATTAATGATTTAAAATAATAAAATTAAAATAATACAAAAACATTATCGATCAGACAATAGGTACAATGCACTTCATCATCATTTAGCACACAAGCATCATACCTACACTAACCCTCACTCCTATTGGAGAGAGGGGGTGATAGTTTGTTTGTTGTTTTAAGATTAAAACGATATCGTGGTTGAAATGTTGATCATTTAACTGGGGAAAAAAACTATGTGCAGTCGCGTGACAAGCTTTTTCCTTACCTCGTCGCCCCACATCAAAGTATCACCTTGGCGATCCTTCAGTTTCCGATATTGATTGATAAACTGGATAATTCCATGCTTGCGAACGTGGTCGGCGTGTTTCTTCGTTTCTTCCCAGCTAAGAGGCGAGCCTTCGGAAAGGAGACCCATCTTTCAAAAGGCCTGTTGATGATGATGGTGGTGGTGGCGGCGGCTCCCGAGTTGTTTCTTTACTCTTTATATACTAGTAGTTCACAAGGCACCTGATCGAGCTCGCAGGTGAGAGAAATGAGAGGTGTCCTTCGCCAACCTGCAACACACGGAATGACACCGGATTTACACATCAGAGCGCATGGGCAGACGACATATCCGCCACGTGGTACGCGCATCAGCTGACTCGTTCAGAAAGGCTAGCTTGGCACCGTCCCTCAACATCGGCTGATGAAATATGCACGAAGGAGCAATTTCAAAACCAAGGGGGCGGAACTAAGAAAAAGCGCGCAATTCAAATTGATTTTTATTTCATTCAAGTTGCGGTAATGCCGAAAAGGCTCCATCAGAAAATTAAACTCTGATGCAAATTATTGTTGGACTACCAAGTCATATATTTAAAGATTTTTTAGGTTGGATAAATTAATTTATATTAATGAATAAAAGATCTTTCATTGCTTTCATACACTGGGATAGGGTCTCAACTTCTCCGACTTTTGCTTGTCCGATACATCAACTTAATACCCTACTTGAAAGAAAAACAATTAAGTAAATTAACTTAACCACATTAAAATATTTATTCTATAACTTAACTTTGATATTGACTTAAATATTATTTTAATAAAAAAGTGATACTTTTACCATCTTTGAGAAGTTCTAATTTACAAAATATTGGAACTGTTAAAGCCTATATAGAAAATAAGCTTCGTATCTAAGGCATCATTATTAGCAATTGAATTAACAACAAGTAGTGTTGTAAATGTAATTTTTCTTAATATATAAATCTTTAAAACCTTTTTATTGAAGGATCTTCCATACAGTATCAACATTACCAAAATTCATTATCTTAATTTTATTTTCTACAACAATAAACATTTACTCAGCAGCTGTGTCAAAAATCCTTGTGGGTTTTAAAACTTTAACCACCAAGACTGAAAAAATAAAGTCTTTTAAATTCGTAAATTGCCATCTTATACAGTAAAACCTCAATTAACGACCACATTTGTCTAGAATGAAATTCTAGTCCAGTGGTAACTTTTTTTGAACGCGCACCCTATGTTGGCAAGACCGAAGAGCACACACCCCATGTTACATTATGCAACAAAAACAAGTCATTAGTGATTCGAGTTTATGATAAATCTCCATAACAGAGTAATGAAATAAACTCTTTGTAACAACAGTACAGTATATAACAAATCTATTGCTTTTGCACCACCACGGATCGCACACCCCACCTTGCACTGTTTTAGTCCATTGATATAATACTGTACTAACAATACTTCTAGGTGGGCGATCACCATTTCAATTCGACCAAAGAATTTTTTTGAATTTAAAAGCATTTTTGACTAGTTTTCAACATCTACACTTTGCCTGCATTATGGGTAGACACATACGTACGTGGAAACGTTTTGGCCCCCCTCTTGATAACTCATCCAGAATTACATGATAGCCAATTCCGATTAGGTCTCGAAACGACCAAAAAGAATTCCTCGATGAGCGTATGAGACTCAACCGAACGCATCCTTAAAAAATGTCTTTTTTACAAACATTTTGCCATTCTCACATCAGACACCAAGGAAATTGCCAAATCAAAATTGGAACATATGAGTGCATTCTTTTTGGAACTAGGAATTTGCTTTGGAAAAAACAATATTTTTTTTACAAAAATTGTTCAATTCAAGAACATCCAATTACTTAAGAAAATCTGAAATTTGCATCGTGAAATATTTTAATAGAGTTATAACATTTACTGTACTTGGTTATTACATGTACTTCCCTTAGTTATCTTTACATTTGCTTCCCATTTGCATACATTCTTCTTAAGTAAAATGTTTCAATCGTTCAACTTTATTTTTCTTCACACATCACTATTTAATGTGCAGCATTCAAGCAGTTACTGCCTTACAATGTGCAGGTACTGCTTTAAACTGCTTCCTCTATTAAGTGACCACCTCTCTGAACACCACTTTTTCACGAAATTGTGGGTGGTCACTTTTAACGTTTTACTATATACTAAACTCACTGGCACAAACCATGCACACAATGACAAAAAATATCAAACTTATGATGAGCTGATTAACACAGCAAGCATTAAAACTATGCAGATTTAAAAAAAAAACGTATACCTTCCACTACCCACTTGAAAAACGTACAAATTCTAGATAAAAAAAAAAGTCAAAATGAATTATTTTAATTATAACTGCTAGTGTATGAAACTTTAATGTCCTCATGACCATGGTTCAATCAACCAGAGAAAATTTCCTTACAAACAATTATTTCTACTAAAACTATTGGCGTATGAAACTTTAATGTCCTCGTGACTTTGGTTCAGCCAGAGAAAATTTCCTTATGTAGCTTCCATAAAAGAATTTATTAGGGAAAACAGTCTGTGCAGGAATGAAACAATTTTCAACAGGAAAAGCAACTCGAGAACTTGCTCAACAAGTAATAAGTAAAATGGGTACTATCAGTGGCGGCCATTCTGAGAGTGCTGCGCACAGAGGAACCTGGCTAGAGGCTAAAGGTAGTGTGGAAAGGCACCTGTGGCTCAAGTAGTGGACAGTCTCTAGCCAGGTTCTTCTATCCGCAGCACCCCCAGAATGGCCGCCACTGGGTGCTACAGTATTCTACTGTTTACTAACCAAGTATAAAAATAAAACAATGGACTTTATAGAAGACATCGATGTCTGTGAAAGTTTTAATATTTGCTCCAAAATGAGAAAATGTAGCCATGGCAAAAATTATAATATGCCACAAGTTTTTTTCCAATACTTACCAAAGCCAGGCTTCACTTAACATGCTAGTGACATTATTGATTTCATTCATTTATCTAGGCAACTAGGCGATAAAATAAACACCACCTTTACAATTTACAAACGCTATTATGCTACCTATTGTTACTTATTAATGCTGTAGTTAAGGCTTTGCAGATAAGCTTTGGCCACTAAAAAGTAAGCTCGACGATCACTTATGATTAATGAGCATTAGTGGAACAATTTATAACGTTTAAGCCAACAGTTTAATCTCTCTATTTTGTGATGGTAGTATAGATCTTTGCCATGACGACTTGACAATGAAGTGTTGAATTCAAAGAATTTATTATACTTTAGTGAAAAAAAAAATTCACAAGCTAAGTAAAGAAATCCAGATAGCATTTAACTTTGACATAACAGTTTGTCGACGAGCAAAATGAAAAAAGATAAAAGCCAGTTTTGAAAAAATTAAACAAAGAAAACTGGTTAAGGCAAATACGTTAGTTTGCAGCTTTCAACCATAAAGCAATATATGTCTGTGTTTTCATCGATCTGGAAATAGTAAAAAAATAAAATAATCAATGCTAATGTACATGTCATGATCATTAAAACTACATTTCTAAAGAAACATGTGAAAAGTAAACTAACCACTTTTGTTGTAGGCTTTCCAAAACCATGGCCACTCTTGGTATCAACTCGAATGAGTAGAGGGTTTGTCTGTAAAAAAAATCAAAGCAAAGCAAACATGAAAAAAAAATGTTCTGGGAAGTCATGGCCACACAATATCAAACATAACTCAGACATCATGAGAAAAAATTTGAATATTCCCTTAATACCTATCAAAACTGTCCTATTAAAAACAGGCAACAAATCCCATTAAAATAGATATCTTTCAGGTAATTTCATATAAAGAATGGATTCTGTATGCAAACAGGTGGTACTCAATCTGTGAAAGGGTTTTCAAGTCTACTACATAAAATGATAGAATGGCCAAATGTCGTGAACTGACAAATGTAAAGAATCTTAACCTCTTTTGACAAAGTATGACATAACATCTTGTCAACTTTTCAGACAAGTTGAAGTTAGCTAGCAGTATTTTCTCTACAAAAACACTTAGGCCTAAATTTGAACCTAAACTAAACTTTTGAATAAAATAACTACAGTATCCTAATGTTAATTTCATACATTGACTAAATGAAGCTTGGCGTTCTATAGAAGGCCAAGATTTCATACATTGATAACATATGATCCAATGTACTGAATAATTTCACAAACCTGTTGCTCATCTTTTCCCATGACATTCTGCAACTCCGCAATGTATTTCAAAGAATGCAAAGGAACGACTCGATCATCATGATCCGCAGTCAGCAACATCAGAGATGGGTATTGACTGTCTTCTTTTGGTTTTTTCACATTATGAACAGGCGACAAGCTGCAATATAAAGCAAAACACACGTTAATAGTGATTTGATTTCTCAAAACATTACTCTGAAGTACAATAAAGTTAAATAGAAAATTACACCAAAAATAATATAAAACAAAATAAAATAAATGAAAAATTCATAATTCATCGTGGTGCGCATGGGTTTATTGACAAAAATTGTTTGTTTTGGTGTGCTTTACAACCCCCCAGTTTGTCAGTCTAATTTTGGGACACTCTGTATAACACAAATTATGATTCATCGACGCATCATAAACAACGTGCCTATTGAAAGACTACTAATTTCCTGCTGATTATCTAAATGCTGATTACATTAAAAGAATACAAATTTGAATGAACGATTCTACAGACGAATTAACATTCCTCCGTAGTATGAATCAGTCTTATCGCATGAGGTAAATTTGTATACGAGTGTAATCTTACACTGATAACACATATTACCTCATCATTACAGCATAAGAAAACTTTCAGTGAATAGAAAAATATTTTCAAAAATATTTTCATTCAAAAAATTCACTTATTTTATTCAACTTGGTTTTTCATGTTTTTTTATATAGTACAAAATTTGAGGGCTTAAAAAAAAAAGGTTCCGACATGTAGCTCGCACCCAGATGAGTGATATATATTTTCAAATACTCTGTTGTATAGTGAGTAAAAATCACCTAAAACTTGCCTGCAGAAATCAAGTATGCTATGTTTTAGGTGTCCTTGAAAATTGTTTAAATAAACATTTACAAAGAGGAAAGTACATAAAACCTGAAATTTCACATGTTGAATCCCATAAGTAATGTCTCAAACCTTATTTTTCGAGAAAAAAAAATTATTTCATTCATCTTATTAAAAATTATTTCCACCATTCCAAAATATCTTGAAATAAAGAAACTGAAACACGTCACATTAATAAAGATATTCAAATGTTGTATTATTGATACTGAAAATAATATTCCACAACTGACAACTCCCACATCAAAATTTCAATATCAAA
>JAQIWH010003769.1:0-18866 GCA_034695005.1 Cryptops parisi
CACTGTATTTTTTATATATCAGAGATCGAAAATTTACTGTTTTCTTGTTTCGGATTAATTTTGACATTTGAAACGGAATTTTGGCAAAATGGGCAGTCACTTCTTTAATTTTATTATTAATAAAAATGAGAATTTTTTAGATTAATGAAATTGATTGACAGATCAGTTAAAATTGATACAGTAAAAAAAGTACGTTTGATTATGCATGCCATCATGGCTATGGGGTTTTCCGTTAAGCTCATCTTTACACGTCAAACATTTTTTAATCAAATTCCATCGATTCTAACTTTTTTCTGACGTCATACACGGCGTGTTTTTGAGCTTTTGTTGTGTTTCGTCGTTTGACAGAAGCACGAAAACGCGCCCGGAGCTGTGCATGACGTCAGAAAAACAGTTGGGATCGATGTGATTTGATTTAAAAAGTTTGACGTGTAAACCCCCTTTAGATCGAAAGTACCGTTTGATTGAGATGTCAGATGCAACATCACTTTCGGAGGTAGTATAAATGGGAGGTTTTAGCTTGAAAATCTATATTATGGGATGTAGAAATTTAAAATGAAATAAAATAAATAAATGAAATAAATGCAGTTAGTCTTCAATTTGTGCAAGGGTTACGTTGGGCGCTAACCTCTCATGTATCGCAAGTTTCATGGTCATCAAACTTTAACATTCAATCATTTTTGTACATCACCGCACAAACTCGCATAGTAGCGAAATTTTATCATCCATATTAAAAACATTTCTCTTCGGATATTAGCGAAATCACATTTAAAGAACTCGCATAAATCAAGCATCTACTCTAATCTTAGCAAGTTAACAGTGTTGTATACAAGTATTGCCATACTGTATACAGTAACAGCATTTTTAAAGTCCCCCTGACACAAGGAAATTTTGGTGTGGCAAGTGGAGCAAATTGTAGAGAAATGTAAGGACAGCTTCTTGTCCACGAATAAACTGGTTGGCAAGAAGCTGACGTCATAGTTGTCTACAAATCGCTCTACTTACAAAAAAAGTGCGCGTGTCAGGACTCAGGGGGCCTTAACACAAAGAAAAACTCCATCTGTTCAAAAAAGATATAAATGACGTGTTCAAAATTACTTATTTTCACTAATCGCGTTGGTTGTCCAAAACGAGTTTCATTAGTTTTACATTTCCAATGCCAAGCAACTCGGAATGTCACTCATCAACGATGCAACCTAATCTCCAGAAAAATCTCAAGTTTAGCGGAAGTGAAAGTTGCAAAATTTCCGAAATGGTTGCCCAAATCGAAAATTTTCGGGCATTTCCAAAAGCTAATTGGTCATAATCTAAAAAGCCAGTCTGTTGGGCGAATTTAATTTTCTTGCGGTTAGCAGCCATTTGAATGCGCGACGCTTTATCGTCTAATCACATATGATAATGCAATAATTAAACAGGGATTAGTTACACCCTGTTGCTACTAATTTATGGTAGACAACCAGCAGCTTAAGAGTCATCAACATATTCAACATCGCTTCCAACAGAGTAAACAAATTTCACGCTCTAACAACATACCAAAGTGAAAAATTTTGTAGCAAGCCCTTGGGTTTGTTGATTGGGGGCATTTCTTGCTGACACCAAGGACACACAGGGGGCACTTATCGAGGGTACTGATGACAGCTTTTTTTATTTTTCTTTTAAAAACATTTTTTTTTCGTATACGAGTTTTTAATTAGTGTTGATAACGCGTGTTGAACATGGTGGTGTAATTGTAAGGGTTTGTTCATAAGAAAGCTTTCCTCGAATCAGAACCGTAGTTACTTTAAGTGCTCCAAATTGGTTGGTTTTGGTGTAGAATTATATTTTGTTAGAAAAAAAAACAGGTATCTAATTTGCCATCTCGAGTGGCTGTTTTGAAGCGCAAAGGAAAAAAATATTTCCGTTGAAAATTTTCGAAAAAAAGGGGTGGGATGATGATGATGAGAGGGGGAAGAAAATGAGAGTTTTATCTCAAGCTCTATCATCAGTTTGCAAGCCTTTTAGTACTCATTTAAGGCAATGGCTTGTCGCAAAAGTGGCGAATTCCTCAATCCCACAAACATGGCCGCCGCTGAATGCGCATCAATTGGTTAGCTGTGTTCTATCGATGAGTAATTAAAACTAGCACTCGAGGCTTTTCGATGGGCATCCTTATCAGCCCTACGGGATCGTTTGCCATCCACCGAAACAAGTTTCGAACATGAATTGATTACTTTAACGTTGCAGAGTTAACCATTAAAGTGGTTTTGAGAAAGATAAACTAGATGAGGAGGAGAAAGAGACGAAACAGTTTTTCTTTCTCTTCAAAATAAAAATACATATATATATATACAGTTTATAAAAAATGAGGTTGTATAATCTTTCTTTTTTCGGAAGCCTATCTTCTTTAAAATTTGAGGTTTGAATTTCACCTCAAATGCCTGGAGAAATTCGCTTTCGAGAGAAAAGGGTAGAAAGATAGAGGGTACAAAAACGAAAGAGTTCGTTTTAATTACTTTGCTCGAAACGTTATTAAAGAAGACAGAGTTGAAAGTGGGTGGTAGTAAGCTATTTTACTTGCTGCCACACTCGTGTCGGCGACTGTTACACTTTCCTAATCCGATTAGTTGCTCGTGAAGAGTAGTATATAGAGAGAGGCTGTTTCTCTATAATGGAACAGTTTTGTATAGTATACAGTGTGTGTGTGTCAATTTCCACTTCATTTTTCTGTCTGTTAGCATTAATTCGTAATGCTTGAAATTGTCATTTTTATATAATATATACACACACACACTCAGTTTTCCTATACTTGACACATTGGGTGTTTAATGGTTAATATGCTTCCTTCGATTCTAATTACCATTCTGCGTGATAACTGAAATCACTCGCTTTCAGTTTACACACTTGTTTTCGAAGGGGCTATAAATCGTGAAGAATGTACGGTTTAAGAAATATGCTTTATTTTTTGTACTTTTTATATTAGCTTCAAAATTGTGAGTGGTCTGGAAATTCAACGTATACAGCTATCTGCGATTGTTTTACGAGAATATACTGCATAGTCCAATGTACCAAAAACGCATAAAACAAGAACCGCATAAATCCTTCGCATCAATAAAAACCGCATAAAGTCAAATGTAAAAAAAAAAAATCATATTTATAAATAAATAAATTTAAAATTATAGAAATAAAAAATGGAATCACTCAAAACGTGCATAAATCAAAATTCGCATAAATTGAAACGTGCAGAAATCAAAAATGGAATTACTCAAAACACGCATGAATATCAAATTAAAGATTGCATACATTTTCATTCACATAAATCGAAATTCGCATATAAATCAAAACTTAAAGAAATCAAAAGTGGCTTTTCTTTTTCATTAAAGCAATGTGCACAATACAGACATTGTATAAAATGCGTGGTCGCCTTTGTAAAGTATGAAATAACTTCTTCTATGGAACTGTTAGTTAAGGTTAGGTTGTGTTAGTTTAGGTTATGTTATGTTAGTTTAGCTTAAATGAAGTTAATTAAGAACATGCTTTTTAAGAAAAAACATTTAAACCTAAATTTAAACCTGAACTAAATTTTTGCTCAATTATTCCAATGCTAATTTCAAACATTGGTTAAGCATTGTGTATAATGCTTGGATTATACACATTGCCTGTACCATATGCACATACAGTTATCTGTATATTATAAAAGAGTATGCTTAAAAAGCCTTTTTAACGTATTTGTTTAAAATGTTTATTGAACGTAAAACTGCATCTGCCAAGTCGACAATTTATGCACACCATGAACTTTGAACTCTGGTCTGGGTTTCTTAATGAAATATCAAAAGTGGAGGTGACAAATTTAAAGATAATTTCCATACTTTGGATACGTGACAGTAGTTTGTGATAAAATAAGACGTTGACATCTCTTTAAAGTAGTTGCGAAAATAATAGCGTTAAGTGCCCGTTTTTTCCTGATCGTTAAAATGAACATTTCAATTACTTTATGACCAAGATGGGCAGTAAAGATAGAAACGAGCATATTAATCAGAAAAGTTTCAAAGATGGCGCAGTGTCACTTGCATTGTAGATACAGTCGAGATTCGTACAACGAGTTTAGTTACTGCAGGCACCACGTTTGTTATGGGGGAATACTCGTTGTATGAACAACGTTTTATTCTATTGGCCAATTTGTGACAAATTTCTCAATCTATTATCTTGACACACCTTTTATAATAAAATAAAATGTTTTTAAATTAGTTGATAAAGGTAGATAAACATTATATGTGTATTACATATAACATTATATGTATAAACATTATATTACAAACATGATTTGCAATATGTAATTTGCAAAGTTCACTCTATCAGGCATCCCTTATTTTCTCACAATCGAAAGGTCTGGTGTAAAAGAGTGTTACGTAACATTAAAAAAATGACCTAAAAACATTTTCGAATGTATTAGGTGCAATTCTGCTTTCCTGGTGAATAATTTTGAGCAAAACAACAATATGTGCAAAGATATTAGTGCAAGAAATGTGAAGTGGCCCATAGACAGCAAGGCAAGTTCAGAACTTTAAACAGACCTTAAATCAGATCTTTTTTTCTCGAAATTGGAAAAAAATGTTACGTAACATACTCTTATACACCCTTTCAATTGTATTTTAATTTTAATAACAAGGAATTTTTTATTTTTATTTCATTACGAGGGCATAGTTTATTATTGGTTAGTTCACTAATTTTTTAATAAACAAATAAAAATGCATGTTTGAGAATTGTGCACAAATACAGCCACTACAACAGTTGTCAAGTGATAGCTGACCATGTTCTCTATTGACCCATCAATATAAGTCGTCACTGAACCATTCTTGTTGTGAGAGTTTTGCTCGTTGTGTGAAGAGCAATTTTACTTTTACTTGTTGCGTGAATCTCATTCTAAGAGCAGCTTGTTATAAGAGCCTAGAGTGTACATTCAAAATGCGAACCGGGCTCTCTTTTTTCCTTAGTAAATAGTCATAATGCTTAATGGTGGTCGGTCATCTAATGTTTGAGTAGCAAACATAATTAGTTTCTTAAAAACGCGTCAAAAGGTGGCGTTTTCCTCGTCACTACAACATGGCGTTGAATTCAGCATTACCCGCTTTAAGCGTTAATTACAAACAAGATGG
Source organism: Cryptops parisi (assembly GCA_034695005.1). Lineage (NCBI taxonomy): Eukaryota > Metazoa > Arthropoda > Chilopoda > Scolopendromorpha > Cryptopidae > Cryptops > Cryptops parisi. The sequence goes on from JAQIWH010003769.1 coordinate 5,133, forward strand.
CCGAGTATATTGTTTCCAAGTGGGGGCTGCGGCTAAGATATCATATCGCCACATGGCATTCATTCTTCAAAAGTCTTTTATGCCTTTGCTTCATTCCGCAGCCGTTGTTTTGTTAGCGAAGAGAGAGCGCAGGCAGCCCCGTCTTTTATCTCGCCCGAGACGGAAATTAGATCATGTGATAAATCGCGCACGCTCATTGGTCGACGAAGCATCGTGGGTCCCAGTCGTTCAATTTAAACCATTAAACTCGGGGTTCCTAGTAAAATTGCGATCGAGCCAAGTTGGTGCTGTATTCTACTACGTGTTCCGTGTAGTAGACGAGGAACACGCACGAGGGTGAAGGGGAGGGGTTCTTCATCGGAAGCCATTTTGATCCCCATTTGGTCTCAGCGAGGACGCCTATTGTACCGTTCAATTGGATTGTCGTAAAAAGGTCTTGGTGTCTAGTCCGTTTCTTTTTTGTAACAAATTTTGTTAGGTGTATCTATTTTGTTGAGATTAGTTTGTCGTGTGCGTGTAGGGTCTCGAAGATGGCGAATTCTTGTTTATCGTTAATTAAATTAGATTATAAATTTTGTTGTGAATTTTTTTGTGCGATTGCGTTAACATGCGACGAGAGAAATCTTTTCCGATGCGCGTTAGAAACGAGAAAATTTTGCTACTTTTCGAATCTGTGCGAAGGGACCAATAGTGACTAACTGCTGAAGTTTCGTCACCTCAGTTGGCGATCTGACACCGCGGAAGCAGATTTTTTCAGGGTTCTCCAGTTTTCTCCTACATCATAAAACTCTATTCCATCTTCATCACCTCATTTTTTCAGTATTTTTTTAATCAATTAAAGTCAAGACCGAATAACACAGCCGTACGTGCAATCGTTAAAAGCCTAGTACTTACAGTACATACTTTTGTCACTTCATGGGAATTTTCACTTCTTCATGGTCAGGTAGGCCTTGTTTGCGGCCTGCTGTCCTTGCTTTGCTTTGCTTTCTTGTTATGCTGTACTTGTTTGGACCATGGCCGATATATAATACAATCAGCGTTTTCATACAACCAATGGTTTTAGTGGTATATAGCTGTAGTCACACTTTTTGCTTTCCCATGTATATTCTTGCTGAAATAGGAAAATTGATTCCAATTACAAAAGGAATAATAGTTTCTTAAGCGGATACACTAGGATTTGCATGCATTCTTTTAATAAAGTTGTCCACATAGATATAATCCGTGTTGATCAGCAGGATACGACAATGAGAAGGATATTCAAGGGCAAGGAACAGTGAGTGTTCAATATGAGCGTCAATAAATACCGTGGGAAATGAAGTGTCTTCTTGTTATGTGTACACTAGGGTGGTCCTTGTAATTGGAGGGGGGGGGGCAAAAGTTTTATATTGAGTCGGGACACCAGCTTATCTTGTTCCAATATTAAAAAAAATATTATTCCTAAAAGTTGGTGGATTTCATTCAGTTCAGATGAAATTTAGAAGTCGCTACTAGAGTTGGAAACATTGATTTGCCACACAGGAAGGGGAAATAAAAAGTTTTATTTTGAATAGAGGCACTAGTCTATGTTGTTCCAGTATTAAAAAAAGTAATATTCCCAAAATTTGGCCCATTTTCGATGACATTGAAAGGTTGCCTTCATAGTTTGAACGATTGGTTTGAAACACAGGTTCCATTAACACGCCATTTTTCAGATCTTGGTAGTGACCACTAAACATTGTTCAAAATTAACCTACTTTACCAAACTCACTTTTTACATAATGGAACAAATTCAGAACGTGTCCATCCATCTTTTCAAAACTTAAAAATAAGGACCACCCAAACGCGTAATGTATTAATTGAGACGAGAGAAGCAAGTCTCTCTCTATCCCAAAATCAGCATTTGGCTGAATGTTGTGATCCCTTTTACTCAAAAACTACAATAGCTTGGAAGATGAAATTTCTCACACTTACGTAAAAAAGGGTGCATTCTCGATCGAAGACTAAAAAACGGGTCTCGGGTCTAAAATTATGCCTACTCTTATGCAGCAATTTTGCACTTCAATGGACCCTTCAATACTAACTTCAATGGACTCTTATTTCACACGCGCGAGTTCAATTAAAGCCCGGCTTTTTGCTAGTATTGAGTAAATATGCGTTCCGAAGCGACAATACGTGTGAGATAAAATAAGTAATCACAATTTCAAAATGAAACAATTAAATTATGAATAAATTTCCTTTTTTTCTAGTTTTGTAATTTCTTTTCTGTATTGGTCTAGCCCAGACCGTAAAAAACTAGTTACGTCTAAATTGATGTAACATACCATGTTACATGTTTTTCGGTAATGTTATTCAGGGTAGAGTTCGATTTTCAATATGTAAATCGACTGCGGGCAATTTGTATATACAGTATATTTGAGATTGAATTTATTGGATAACAGATCAAGGGTCTAATACATAAAAAAATACACTAATAAACAAAAGACAAAAAAATATATCTACATACATACACATACATGCTGTACCACTTGGTAGAAGTTTAGTTTCAACTTAAGTCAAATCAAGTGAGCGAGTAACCTGCTTCCTATTATTCTATCAACTTGTGAAGGGCAGGAAAAAGAAGTGATTTGACATTATTCCTCGCACTTGTGTAACTCGCACCTCTCGTGCAAGATGAATCGATTGCCGGGGCACACGTTGATTGAAACCAAGTCGACAAGTAAATTACAGCAGCCCTTCAACTTGGCAATGTAATAAAGCTAAACGTGTGGTGTGAGGGTTTTTCCGAAAAACTGATTTCGAGCGGTTCGTTATTAACACAGCGCCCACACCAATAGGCGGTGATGGATTGCTGGTTTGTACAGTGTGTAGCTTGGTGGAAGAAAACGAGGAAGGGGGGGGGACGAAAAGAGAAAGTAAAGGAGGGGGTGGGGTAACAAGATGGTCGAATCCCTTTCGCATCACAGGCAAGATAAGATGGAGTTGGAGAGCTAATGCCGAGGTGGTACAAGTAACGTTAGCCTGAGAGAAATCAATAAGCAGCTGTTGCATTGTGATAACGGAAGCTCTATAGCACCAAGCTGCTTCCTGTTTTCGGCTTGCTTCCATTTGGTCCCGACAAAGGTCGTTAACCTAAGAACGGTATTTCATGGAGATTATTCCGTGTAATTAAAATGCTTTCATTTTATTTAGTAAACATGAGTTGTGGTAGCGGTGGCGAGCGAGCAAAGGTGGACTGCGAGTTAACAATTGCGCTGGATCTTGGGATTGATTGAGAGAGAGAAAGAGAGAGAGACACGTGTAGTGTCTCCATCTGGTTGTGACGTGAAATTTGTTGCTCCGGAGTGATGATGTCTTTTTTGTAATTTTATTGAGGTTTGGCTTTTGATATTCTGGCCTTTGAGTCACTTTGTAAATGTTCTTGGTTTTTTCTAAGACGCTTCGTATCGTAAGTGACTTAATGACGTCTTACTTACATTCGACACTCTGAAGGAACTAATTTATCATTTGGGGTGTCTTAAATCACCTCCGGTACGTTAGTTGGTGAGTTCATCTACTACTCGTGCCGTGTGGGTTCAGTTTGGGGTCTGACACCGCGGGGGTAGGTTTTCTCGGGGCACTCCCGTTTCTTCCTGCATCATAAAATCTTGTTCCATGTTCACCATCTTCACCTCATCACCATTTCTGTATTTCTGATTTCAATAAAGTGCGAGGGCCAAATGACATAGCTGTAAGGCCAGTTGGTGCCCTCGTTAAACTGAAAGCACCTATCTTGTTTTAAACTGGACTAAGTCAAAAAACTTGAATTTGAGAAAACGATGATTTTACGTACGGATTGTCCATACGTAATTGGTTCATAGTAATTCCTATACGTAATTCCCATTGGTTCATAGTACCGTGTAAATCTCTCTAATTGGAGGAGCGATATAATTATTCTATAGCCAATAATCTATGACTAATTGATGTATCAGTGGACTAATTACTTGCATTAATTCAAAAAGAGTAAAAACAAAACGAGTTAGTTCACTATGGTTTAAGACGATCCATTTGTGATATACGTTACGTGCATATTGTGGACGGAGAGCAGGATCAGTTATACACTTGTGCATCACCTCACAAAATCGCATAATAGCGAACATTTCTTGCATATGACGTGTATCTGAAAAGATTTTTTCGTCGCATAATAGCAAAATCACATATATCGAACTGGCATGAGGACTTCTTGTACAGGGTGTTTGTACCACTTTTTAAAATGGTCATTCGATCGATTGAATAAACAAACAGTGACGTAACTATGTGCAAATGCTAGTGTATGAATGGAAGAATTACTTACCACCAACACATAAAGTGCTGAAAATGTCCGCCATCCTGCATAATGTACTGCAAAAGCGAAAGTGTTGTTTATACAGCGTTTGGGTGAAGCCCTATGCTGTGCCGCGAACTTAAGTGCGCTAACGTGATTTAAAGAAAAGTGGAAGAACCGTTTGAGTGCAATTACATTTTACATAGACTACCGGGTACTATACTACCATGTTAAATTTTTACAAGTGAAATCTAGTTCTAAATTTTTTCATTGTTTGTTGTTTTTGCATTCATTTTATCGCTTTTTGTTCTTATGGAACAAAAATTTATTATAGAAAATAAATAAATAAATAAAAGTTTTATAACCAATTGAAAGGGTCGGGGCAGTAACCGATCAGCTCCACTTTTGTCCAAAAATCTTTTTTTTACTGGATATAATTGTTTCGAAATTTTGCGTCGTGTGGTGCAAGACACAAGCCAATCTGATGCTCAGATAACGAGATGTTATCATAGATGGCGCTGACAGTCACCGTTGGGTGTATAGTATAAGCCAAGTTAGCGTCCGGAAGCTCTTTTTTATTTGTTGTGTACTGATTTTAGAAGAAACAACACACAGCTCCATATCACATTTTTCTGTACTGTGAAAATTTATTACCAGTAAAGTATTCTTGACCAAAAATGTATTGACAAAGTGATCTGTACATATCTAAATGATTTATTTGAAATGTTTTGCATATTTTACTGTTTAAAACAGATTTTTTTTTCGATACTGTAAACTTTTAAAAAGTAGAGCTCACCAGTTACTGCTCCGAGCCCTTCAAACTCCCTGTAGTTAACAACGTCACATGGGACACTATTGTTTCCAGGACAAAGTTTTGCTGAAGATTTTTTTAATGATGTACTGAACAAATTGTGCGAAAAAAAAGTTTTGGGCTACTTAAAGTGACAATCGAAAGCGTTTTTTAAACGTCTTTTTTAATTGGATGCGTGTTTTGGAAAGTCTTCATGCGGAAAATAAGACGAAAAAATGGACGAGAATTGAAATAGTGACATTTGCAGTGTTGCCAATCCAAAGTTTTCGTTTCCTTTTTCTTCTTCTTCTTCTTATTTCTCAGCTGGGACTGATGGGTTTTTCACTTGTCTTAATTTCTTCTGCATATTAATTATTCATTAAGATGAAAATGCTAGAGCCGTTTTTTTTTTTTTGTTCTTTATATTTCTTTTTTTTTTTTTCGGCGGAGGCGATGAAAAAAAGAAAATCTTTTAAGAGATGAAGAAAAATGGTGAAACGAATTAAAAATGTTAATGAAAATAGAAACGTCATTAACAGGACTGGCAATGAAAGCTTGAATGTGGCATTTTTGAACTCTTCATTTTTAGTTACCGCTTTTTTGGTTTCGTTAATAACTGTTTTTTTTTCTTCTTCTTGTTAATGAGGCATTTCGCGAAAATTGGTTTTACCTCGTGGGAAGATGGAATAAAAATTGAAGCAAATATGTATAAAATTTCATGTGAATCCAGTTTTAATACCTCTCACTATCTCAAACGTGCACATGTGATCGGTGTTGTGATGTATACTGTTGTATATATAGATGGTTTCGATTGGATCATTTCATTAGATTCAGAAATAATAGTTAAAGGGGGGTGCGTTATATACCGTTTTGTTGTTAGCGAAGTTTTCATGAAGTAATACCGCATACATAATATTTTCTTAATTATTTTGCGATTTTTTTTTTCTAATATGCGATGAGAGAAATTTACTCCAATTTTTGTTATACAAAAGATAAACAAGTACATTAAACATGTTTTATACTTTTTATATATCCTACTCTCATATACTGTATGTACATACAGTATATAATAATGCGTTATATATAATAATAATAATAATAATAATAATAATAATAATAATAATAATACATAACGCAAAAACGTTTTGATTTCTTCATGTTTCGATTTATGCGAATTGAAATTTATGCAAATTTTGAGTAATTCGGTATTCAATTTATGTTTTGAGTAATTCCATTTTTGATTTCTGCAATTGTTTATTTATTTAATCATATATGCGATTTTTTTTTACATTGGGCTCATGCGGTTGGTTATTAATTTATTCGAAGGACTTATGAGGTTCTCGTGTTATGCGTCTTTGGTACATTAGGATTAAACTATACAGTATCTAAAGTGAATAAAGCACAGTAGTGACTTTTTAATTGCTGATTGGTTCTCAGCACCATCCAATGGCATTCGAGCGCACAAAATTTCAATCAGAACCCAAAGACACCAGGTTTTTCCTGCATGGGTTGGGAACTTTTCCAGTTCCACAGTGTCGTGACACACGTGTTACAGATTAATCTAGCTAATTAAGGTATACTTTTTTGCAACGACTTTCCCGTCAATTTGACGGGTTTTAAGCTATTATTATTATAAATGGCAGTATACGTTCAATTCCCAGCTCACAAACTCACTCAAAAGTGAAGCTAATATGAAGAGTATAATAATTGATATTCGATTTATACGAGAAAATACCTAACTTTCTTGTATAAATCGAGAAACTAAACATTTTAGAAATTCTTAAATTAAAGCGTACGTCTTTTATAAATAAAACTTTTTTTATTGGTATATTTTTTTATATATCTAAATTTTTATTTTGAGAGTGATATATCGGTTTGCCAGAAACATGAAAATGCTGGTGGCACCACTTAAACTTAACATATCGTTTCTTATTTTCACTATTACGAGTGGGCTCTCTTTTTATCTATTTTATCTTATTTTGCTTTTTTTGTGTCTCGTCGTCGTCTTTATTGTTCTGTTCTCGTTGAGTGGTAGGCAAAAATGATGCAAATTTTGATTTTCCAAGTCAGCTGGTAGCATCTGAAAACGATCTCATTTTGAGAAGAGAAGAACAAAAAAGTATGGGTAATAGTTGTGGCTTGAACCCATTCAGAATTCTAAACAGCTAGTTCTCTTCAAACAAAATGAATTAGATGAAAAAGAATTAGAATTCCTTTAAGGGGTGGACTTTTTTTTTAGTTATAGATTTTTTTTTCACAAAGGATACACCCAGAAACTATTTAACGTTCAAAAGGATTTCCGTAACTTTAAATCCCACTTTTTTTTACAACACGTGTTATGTCTTTTCTTTTTCTTATATCAACAGGAAGAATGAAAGATGTTACTTTTTTTTATGCAAAATTCCCTTCGTTTCAAGATGATTTTACTTTCACGTGTGTATTCATAGCCCAAGTTCTAAGTGTAACGTGGGTCAAATTTTAACCGTTTGTTTAACCTTGAAAATCCGCTTTTCCTTTGCATACAATTACAACGTTCATTTCCCCGTGTTCTTTCTACACCTGTTTTTCAGGCACAATAAACGTATATACTATAATAGACTATAATACTGTAGTATTAACTCTAACTCATCTTCAAAAAGTCGTTTTCTAACAACGTTTACGAAATTCACTACCGCGTTAAACGAGGACTATCTTCCAGCACATTTTAAATATATTCATGCAAGCTCAAATATATTCGAGTGTTTAGTAGTTTTTACTAGCCGGAAATACTACACACGGTGAACTTTCGTCATATTCGCGTGTTCGTAAGTTAACTGTACCTAAAGTTATGCTGGAAAGACTTAAAAAGCTGTAGCCAAAGAATCGTTTACAATAACGAGAAAGCTTTAAAACGCTTTACATTAGCTTCACTTGTGAGTGAGTTTGTGAGAGAGCTAGGAATTGAACGTATACTTTCATCTAAAGACATTTATGATGATAATATATTGTACAGTCCAATGTAACAAAAATTGCACAGATCGAATAAAAAATTGCAGAAACCGAAAATTGTTTAATTTAAAAATAAATAAATAAATAAAATGAAAATGGAATAACTCGAAACTCGCATAAATCAAACATCACATTACTCAAAGATTGAATTAATCTGGATTCGCATTAATTTAAATTTGCATAAATGGAAACTTGCAAAAATCGAAATTGGAATTACTCAAAACTTACCTAAATCGAATATCGCGGAATTATTCAAAAATCGCGTAAATCTAAATTCGCACAAAGCAAAACTACTATATATAAGGAGTATCGTTAAAAAGCATTTTTAATGTACTTGTTTCATGACGCAGTTTATTGTTTTAACTCATGTTGCCAGGATAGTGAGCTATCTTTTTCTTTCCAGCATCTCATTGTTAGGATTTTATTCCATGAATTTCATTGTTTACACTCACATTGCTATGGTGGGCTCCTCGAATTTAAAGTGTGATATGCACAAAAATTATTCGTATACTAGTAATAGCCCGTCAAAAAATAGCGGAAAAATTGTTTTTCGGAATTATTATGTAATTCATTGTTTAACCTTATCAACATTGGATAACCTAACCTAATCATACCTTAGCAACTGGATCCTTAGCAACATTCTTTACAGTTTCCATAACCGGTGAGGAGAAACGCTCTATTCTTTTATTATATAGGATAGTTTCAGATTGTAATAATAAAATTACCTGAAACGGTGTTGAACGAGGACCGCAATACACTAAACCGCGTTAAACGAGGAACTGCACTACATTGTTTGAAACAACAAAATTTTCAATTCCACAACACCATTACGAAGCTGTTTCTAATTCGTGCAGGGTATTAAACAGAGTGTACATCTCAGTATATTGGAAACCATTAACAGACGTGTTTGTCATAAACTGTTGAATGATTGAGTAGGCTAATATCACTTCATGCATAATATATCGTGAGTGTGACATTAAGGGTTCTCGTCACCAATTAACGCTAACGATCCCAAGTTTGAAGGTCTCACCCTGTAAGTTTTGTACCATTTAAATGATCATCATTAATACACGATTGGTAAAATTTTAACCATTTTGGCAACCAGTCGATCGAGTACGAAACGAGATCGAACAAATTTTATAATTGTTTTACTTGAAAGGGATTTGATGGGTTAATGCGCACGATGCAAATAGGAACGCAATCGTATAAAGCTCTTCCGGAATCGATTACAGGGTGGTCCTCGAATGAGAGAACGAATGCAAACAGCGCCTATCAACTTTAAAACAAGTCGATTATACAAATGGTCTTCAGGTATATTTGCAGTGCGTATACAGTCTGTGGGTATATATTGTCAGTGTGTAATCTGCACGAGCGTGTTTATAGCGTTTCAATTCTTCACTCGGTATTTTTAAAAAGCGACGTTTTTCATTTTGTTGATGCAAAGCTCTTGTGGCTATTGACAGTTGATTTCAATTGGAGTGCTGATATAAAAGTGTAGGAATGTGCGAATGATAATCTCGCCATTGAATAAACACGTGAAATTGTTCCTTTATTTTTTTTTTGGTCGTTGCAAACCTTGTGGTCAGGGTCGATAAGGTGATTCGTGGAGAAAGATCCGATAAGTCGTCCTCTCCCTTATCCAAAAACCACACCATAGACGAAAATTCCAATCGCGTTTCGATAAGCGTTCCCTGGCATCGCTCACACCAAACAGATAAGCAACCAACTTGCCGCTTGCGTTTCTGCGTGTGTGTACAGTAGTCTGTGAATCCATTGTGTGTATCTTTGAAGTGGTGATGCGTTGCTCTTTTAGTGAGAAAATAGTTTGCAATATTCAGGAGCTTTGAAGTTGGTGTGTTTTTTTTTCGTCTTCTGCGATTCGATCGGTTCGCGTTATTTGTATACTGTACGATCTTTGAACGGCAGAAAATACACTGAGAAGTTGATAACTTTTATATATCGTTTATATTAAATTAATCCTATATAATAAAAGATTAGTGTTCTCCTCCTCACCATCCATGTAAGCGCCACCGTGTGTGAAAATGTCAAAATCGATAGTCTAATCGTATTGTATTAGTTTATTTCACTGAACCGTTCGGTTTATTTCAACCGTAATGAATATAGCAAAGCAATAGTTAATACAATAAATAACTTTAACGACTGTTGCAAAGCAACATGAGCTCAAAACAATGAATTACATAATGAAAAAACAACTTTTCCGTCACTTTTGACGGGCTATTGACTAGTATAAGACTAGTATTACTAGTATACGCGCTTGAATCAATATATCCTATATTATAAAACGATAAAAATCTCGGCGTCGGTTTGTTATCGTCGTGTCATTCATTGGCTAAACAAGTGCATCGTCATATAAACAAAGCATCTTAAATAATGTCTTTCGAAACCCCGCCCCAAGTCGACCTTGCAAAGAAAGTAAGAGTCATGTTAATAATTAACTTATACTGATGCACGTAATCGAATCGAATACTGATGCACAAATCGAGTCGTGTTAATGTTGAATTACGTCAAATGCACGTAATCGCATCTCATGTTGCGAAGCAACATGAGATGAAACAATGAAAAAAAAATTCTCCGTTTTTTTTTCCAGGCTACTTACTAGTCAAATATGTTACATCAACAGTTTCACTATTGCTTTGCAATATTCATTACGGTTGAAATAAATCGTAATCCGCACGGTTCAGTGAAATAAACTAATACAATACGGGTAGACGTTAGTGTCGATTTCGACATTTTCACACACGGTGGTGTTTATAGTGTGTGAAATGTGGTGCATAGCTGGTGAGGAGGAGCACTATAGTCTTTTATTATATAAGATACTGTAATAATCCAGTTCTGTATGTCTGTATAACGCTGCTAGGCAACATGAGTTAAAACAACGAACTATGTAATAAGAAACGAGTAATGGAAAAATTTGGTACAACTTTTTAACCGGGGGTGGTATTGAGTTGTTTTTGAAAAGTTTTTTTGATAGTTTAGAAAAGTTTGTTTTTATTTAATTTAAAGTGTATATCTCTTTAGGTTTAAATGTTTTGAAAGTACCATATACAACGTTTGATAAAAAATTTAAAATAACTTCGAAAAAAAACAGACTTCATGTAAGATGATTTATTCTATTAATAAAACGTGTAAAGAACGTCGAATATGTGGAAACCAGGGACGCGTAAAACGGGGTTCACCGGTACGAACAGAATTACATAAGAGGATTTGTAAGAAGAGGTTTTCCAAAGGATTAACTGTGTTGAACTTAAATCTCATTGTGTGTAACGTGGAGTTATACGAGGATTACCTTCACTCACTTTTGCATGATATACTCTACTTTGAATATACAGTCGACCTCGTACAACGAATTTAATTGAGTTCGAGACAGAACCCAAGCTATTCGAAAAACTCGTTGTATGAACAGCGTTTTATCCCACAAAGTGTCTATTTCGTGCAAAATTCTAATTTTTTCTTCTTGACACAGTTTCTACATTGAAATAAAATGTTTTAGTGTTTACTTTAATGTTTTAATATGAATTATACAGTGAGACGTTTTCTCTTTGTTTCATTTACTTTAGGTTCGCATACAGTAGTTTATTTATTATTAATTTACTAATTTTTTAAACAAATAAAAAATAAAAACCTATTTGAGAAGTAATTGTGATAAAATCACTAACAAAAATTATTAGCTAAGTAAACCGATTTCTTTATTACGTCACTGAACGATGCTCGTTGTCAATGTTTTGCTCGTTGTATGAAGAGCGATTTTACTTTCGTTGAAATTCCGTTGAAAATGTAGCTCGTTACAGGAGGCACACTGCAAAACATTATTTTTATATGGAAGTTTCATGTCTTTAGATGCGTATAGAGGGTGTCCATAAATCATCACTTTCATTAGTTCACTACGTATTGAAGTTATAATGAATTTATAGAATCCTATATTTATTCAATAATTGTCTAGTTAAGAGTAATTGAATTGTATCAACTAAAATCAACAGTTTTTGAGAAGAAAAAAAATTAAATCCAAATACAACGCTTTTCATTATAGTAATCATTCAAAAGGATGTCACCAACTTCGGTATTCATTAAAACTTGCCAGTCAGGTTTCCATCATTAGTCTCAATTGAGTAGAAACATTTTTTTGTCATCATCTGGTTAATTAAGCCGTAAGAATCGACGACGACGGTTACAATAACAACTTGGAAGAACAGAAAATAAAAATTCATTTTGAAAAGCACTTTTTTTTTGTGGTTTCGAATGCTCTTAATTTTTGATACTTTAGCAACATTGGCAAAATAGCTTTTGCGCTCATTTCTTCTTCTTCTTCTTTCTACCTTTCTCATCATCATTTCTAACTCACTATTCTGTCTTATTTTCATCTCGTTTAGTTTCTTTTCCATAATGCTAGAGGGAGTTTTATTTTCTCTTCGTTTTTTACCCATTGCCTAAGAATAGTTTTGAGAAAGAAGAAAAAAAGGTACCTCGGTTTCTTTAGATAGTTGGAGGAGAAGGGGGGACCCTTTGAGGAGGGAGAAAGGAAACTCGGTAACGAAGTCAAGATTCAACAAAAGAACATCCCCTTCCTTCCTCTCACTTAAATCAATACGACATAATGAGGTATTCAGGGGTTTTTGATCGATTGGCATAAAAAAAAGAGAACTCAGACTACGACATTTCTTTCGTGCTCGGAAAGATCAGAACAAAAGCTCAACATTTGTCTCTATGCAAACCTTATCGCTCGGTTATTATTAATAAGTTGTTAAACAAGTTATACATGTTTTCATTTTTTTTTTGATATTTTATTTATTTAATGTTCCTTTAAAGAGAAAAAATAGTTTTTTGTTGTTTTTTTTCGGTTTGACGATGAAATGGATTGCATTCATCGTGCGATTAAAATCACATTTTGAGAATTGCTTTTGGAAATCTAATGCAATAATAACGTTCCCAAGAGGTAGTAGAGTAGAGGTTTACTCTAAAAAATGTGGAACGGTCGTTTTTTTGTCTTCAAGGAATTATATTTTTTTTAATACAGGATTTTTATACGATTTTGTTATATGCGATTTCTTATTTTTGTAATTTTTTTTTATTTTAAACATAAAACGATCCATTAGAATCGACACAAAATATAAACTAAACAATAAAAAAAGGTTAGTCTATTTATTTAATATATGTTCATATAATAACCTATTGAAAATTAGAAAACTATTTTCTTATATAAGAAAATATTTTGATATAAGAAAATCGATTTCGATATTGAAATATATAGAGATACCATTATTGTATGATTGTACGAATGAAATACGATGTGTATCGTAAATACGACAGATTTTTCATACGAAAAATCTAAGGGCTAATATGCGATATAAGAAATCAATTTCTCTCATGCGATTTCGCTACGATGGCTAGCAAAATTATGACGCCATCAAGTCGCCCAGCTTTTTTTTTCGCATTGTCATTGCAGGAACACTTTGAACCATCATAACTCCAGAAACAAACGTTTCCGACTCCATGTTCATAGGACATTTTCTGCTTGTTTGGGTCCGTAGAACGTATTTATTTTATTTATTTTTATTTATTTATTGATTATGTCACATTTTTATTTATTTATTTTTTTTTTATTTTTATTATCATACGTCCCGTTGGGACAAAGGAGTACAGAGTAACTAGGTGAGGTCTT
>JAQIWH010003770.1:0-18857 GCA_034695005.1 Cryptops parisi
ATTAAAGGATGATGAGGGTTATTAACAATACGTGGAATTTCTTTCAATTTATGATAGTACATCAACTGAGGGATGGTAAGGCGTTGCGCATCCCCACCACCCACAGGACAGTTTGCGGAGCCAGCGCTGCTTCCCCGTTGCTCGTTCGGGCTGAGCCCGGCCGTTCTCCGAGGAGGGCAGAAACGACCACCAGATGCTCGCAAACGAGCTCCACCCCCAGGTCTGGCTCCAGGGGCGTGTCCTGGTATCTCTTTTTCAGGCGAGGTTCTCTTGGCGTCATTCGATGGCATTTCATGATGCGGTGCAGAGGTCCGTTGGCCATCCACCTGTACCAATTGGTACAGGTGTTCATTTTTCAGGGGTCACTACGGGGAAGTGAACTTGACCCCCAATAGAGTGAATAATTTCAAAATAAAATAAATAATAATAATAATAACCAGCAACCTGTGGATAGCGATAAGCACACGCCTCAATGACTACGATCCTTGAAGATTCACGCAATTCGATTCGATGGTATCGTTCGTTCGTATTTTCTCTTCCCCTTTTAAACTAGCGCAAGAAAGCAAACAACAAGCCTACTACTCACAGCAACGAGCTTGAAATTCTTCGGGTGCTATTTCATCAGGATTTCTCGTAAACTGCCAGCCTTTTTCCTGCTCAACATTTAAATTAACGCATCTTGCTTTCAAAACGACTCGCGAATCGTGCAGTCGACTACATTTATATTCCACTTGAGACCCCACGAAAGCTTCTCCCTTGCTGTCCAGGATGATCTGCGTGTATTCGACGAATAACTTTTCGTTAACCTGGGGTGGATGTCTTGGACAACCTGCAACATCATTATGCGAGTGTCTCATCATCTCCTAAAAGTTACTTCTCCTTTTAAAAAGTGGGAGTTTGTGAAGAACTTGTTTCTAATGGCATCAGAATGTAAATTAAGGTTTCAACTGATGAAAGGACCCACCATAAAACCCTACCTTCCCAAACCAATCAACAACCCCCTAAATCACTTCTCACCATATTTCGTTTTTCTTTTTGTACTCATCATTCCATCAAACGCTGACGAAGGAAATTAACCTCCCGAAACATGATAAATATTAAAACATTTATACAATAAAAATGGCAGTAAAGACAAAAAACTGAATCGTTGTGTTATCAGTTGAAACCTTAATTTAGTCCTTTCACGTTCGTTCAACCGAAAGCGGCCTCTCAACAACAACAACAACAACAAGTTTACGCCAGACGATACAAAACGAGAATCGATACTCACTGCACGTGTATTCTTCTTTTATTTGCCATTTTAAATCGCTTCCACATTCGTAAACGTGAGAGAGTCCTTCCAGCGGTTTGTCAGTGCACATCACGCTAAAAGTCGAACCGACACGCCTGGGCAGCGTGGCAGAAACAACGTTGTCGATTCCTGGAGGGTCGTCCTCGCACACTAGAGCGACATCATACAACAGTAAGTGATAAATAGACGTATTATTAGGTGTAATAATGGACTTACCACATTTTTTTACATCTATTTTCACCCACTGCTTATCACCAGTGCATCGATAAATGAACATTGTGACGTTGGGCAAGCATTCGTAGATAGCTTCCGTTCCAATCTTATGATCGCCATTCCACTTTTGGTGTGCAAGAGCACTTTCGCTCGGTGGGTCGTTGGGGCACTCTAAAAAAAATAAATAAAATTGTTTTGCCAATACCACTTGCGTTGGCACTGTGCATTCAATTCACCCTACTCACTGCACGTTTCTTCCCGAGCATGCTCTAGCATCTCTTGGGGTATTTCCCAAACAAAATGGATGGTGCAAACGGCAGCCATGACAGCGTGAGAAGCATCATCCGGCAAACACGAGTACAAGGCTAAGTTTCCAACGTTGCTCTGCTTATTCCAATGCATATACAGGTCTTTGACAACAGGAGCTGGAGGATCTTCTTCACATTCTACGAGCCAGTTACAAGTTGAACACCGACTCGTTTTATTAAACCAAAATCGTTTCAATTTTTACCGCAACTAAGGCTTTTGTCGTAAGACCATTCTTTGGATCGACTGCAATAAAGGTGACCCAAGCTATTGATCTCCCGCTCGAATTCACAAACTATGGTGTGCGAAGCATCGATCTGCCGAGGCTCCTTCGAGAAACTCGCGTTGATCGCCACATTCATTGGAGGCACAAACGAGGGTATGGGTGGACATTCTTAAAAAAAAAGTGAAAATAATCTAAATCCCTCGTGTCCATTTATTTACATTCCATGCACCCTCTTCCACTCACCACACGAGTCGGTACTAAGTGTGTCCCAACCTCGTTCCTCGTTGCATTGAAGGTCTTTGAAATATCCACTTTCTGGTTCATTCTCGAAGCAAAGCAACACTACCGAATCGCCAATATGAAAGGGCCCTTGTTTATTGTAAACCTTGGGAAACACGGCTTCAGGCAAATCGGGGCATTCTTAAAAAACCCAAAGCAAAAATCACCCAATGCCCACGTTTGATCGATTTCATAAATGGTGAACCACCTCGCTCGCGTGGGTTAAATTCAACCTACGACATAGTGATTCGTCAAGTTCTTTTTCACCACTGATGATTTGCCACGTTTCCGATTGGCTACACCGCAATCTCTGAATGACGACAGCATCCGAATCATTGCTGCAGGCGTAAGTGGCTTCCGTTCCGAACTCCTGGCTCTGGGAAGGAATGTACGAGAGAAACATTCTCTCAACTTGTTTGAGAAAATCTGGACACGCTGAAATTGTTTAAAAACAATCTCCTTGAAAAACTGTTGTCAAAAAATGAGCAATCGGTGGATGAAGCTCTTACTGCAGCTGTGCATCAGCTCGCCCTTATCCCAGTGAACCTGGTCATTTTTCCTCTGGCATTTCACCCAATACTTTGTTGGGGAATCCATTAAGTGGTTGCACTTGTAAGGAATAGCAGTTCCAACAAGTGTTTCTTTCTGGGGCCAAATGCGAACTTCATTTCCAACAGCTTCGGGGGGCAGGTCTTGACATTCTTGAAACAAAAAAGAAACAAGAAAATAACAACAACCACACCAACGACCCGACCCAACCCAACAGAGCAATTTCCACGAGTCTGTTTATCGGTCTCGGAAATGTATTCATTTCAAGAAGAATCTTTTAAAACCTATTTTACATCGTTGAATCACTTTCATACAAGTTAGGATTTTACTCCGTTCGCAGTGTTAAATTTTGAAATAAAATAAAAAGTCCGACTTACCGCAATCTTGAATTTTTTCTTCTTTCCAACTAAGTCTTCTATCGTCACTAACCGTGCAAGTCATTTTTACACCCACCCCCAATTGTGGGTCACTCGAGCAGTTGTAATAAACCACGGCATCGAGTAATGTGCTATCACACTCCATCACCAAGCCAGGAAGAGGAACTGGCTGCGGACATGCTAGTGACAAATAAAAGAAGTTGTTTTTGCTAGCTAGAAACAGTAGTAACAAAAACATAAAATGCCTTTGTCATCTTTTACCAAAAAATAACCCTCCCTCCATTTGGAGTAGCTGCTAAGTATTTCACTTAAATTCATGTTTGCAAAGTACTATACTCCATTTCACATAAGCTGACACGGAATTAGCTTGAGGCAGCCGAGGGGCGAGCTAGGTGATCACTGTGTGACCACTGATCACACAGCAACTGAAACGTGTGAGAGGTACGCTCGTCAACCATTGGCTGATTCATTTAACTTCCTCATAATTGTGCCAGCAATTCAATTGTGTCAGCTTATGTGAAATGGAGTATACTTACTGCAGTATTGTTTTTCTAAATCGGCATACGATCCATTCAGCACGAGTTGCCAGGATTTCCATTCCGAACATTGAATGTATTGTAAAACTGGAGCGTTGATGTCACGCGTGCATCTAATTTCGACGTACGAGTTGACTATTGGGACTTGAGGAAATAGCGCTGGAAACTGCTTCGGAATTGGAGGTAACGAATCCTCCTCGCAATCTGTGCAGCAGCAGTAAAGTCAGATCAGTTCAAATCGGACCGATCAATCGAGACTACCGTACGGTGCGGGTATTTTAAAAACAAACTTGGGAAACTTCCCAAGTGACAGCTTACTGCAAGACTCTTCGGGTGTGGTAACGTTCCACATTCTGTTATCGTCACAGCGTACCACCATCATGGTCAACGCGAACGGGTCAGCAGAGCAGCGGTACGACACTACGTTACCAACATCGAACGTTTGGTTGATGGCCGTTTTATTTTTTCCCGTTACAAACTCGTTGGTTTGTTTCGGTAGAGGTGGTTCACCAATGCATTCTAGTTTGTAACGGAGGAGGTATCACCAATAATAAATAAATAAATAAATAAATAAATAAGTAGCCTTGTATTGTATGTAGCACTACTACTCACTGCAGGTTTCTTCGTTTCGTTCCGACTCTTCCCACTGTCGAGTCGTGTTGCACTTGATCGTCATGTAGATGTTGCTTGAATTAACATTGCAGTACACGTTGAACGTAGTTCCGATAACCCACGTCAGTTGCTCGGCGTAAACGTCCAAATGGTACTTGTTGTCTATGTTCCACGAGTCTTTGGATGGCAGTTCGCTACACTCTGTCATAGTAACCAATTTGAAATAAAATCAGCTTGTCAAGAACAATCTACTCAACTTTTTACTCACTGCAACTTGAAGAATAATTCTTATTTTCATCTTGTGGATTCACAAGTTCCCACTGCAACTCGTCGGAGCATTTATAACGTAAATACAGAACCTTACTCTCGTTATAATTACTGCAGTAAACCACAAGATATTCATTTGCAAAAATTGGTAATTCACGATCAAACGATATTTCCGGTAAGTCAGAGTGAGGATTGCGATGACATTCTAAAACAAATGTTCCTTTATCAGTCCAAAAAAAGCACCCTTTCGATCTGCCGGACCGACCGAGGATCAATTTGGTGGCTCGCAAGCCTGTAGCCAGAAACGTTTTTTCGGGCAATATTTTCAGGGGGCGAGATAGAAATTCAACAAAAAACATGTTAGGTGCTAAAAAAGATTTTTTCCCTCTGGCTACGGGCCTGATGGCTTGCAAATAAAAGGTGTTTACCGCAGTTCGTATGTGGAACTAAATGCCACGTGAGATTGTTGGTGCATGTATACATAGCAAATTTTTCACTGCTCGTTGATCGGCCACACCTATAAGAAAATTGCTTGCCAATGTAGACGGGTTGCGTCGTGGAAGGAAAAACGTTATGTTGCTGCTGACCTCTTGTCAATATTGGCGGAGGTGGAAAAGAGCAATCTATAAATGAGCACAAATAAATGTAGTACCTACTACGCATGTCGACTGGCTGGTGTGTTACTCTACTTACAACAGTAACGCAAAATTAGAGTTTCATCATCATCCTGATAGAGCGATTTCCATTTTCTGTCGTAAGAGCACACCAAAATTTGGTATTTCGGCGATTCGAGATCACTGGTACAGCGATAGATAATCCGAGTATCCATGTATGGATTTTGATTCCATTGACGAAAACGTGGTGGTTTTGCGTCATGAACCTCACGCGAATCGCAAGCTACAATTGTAAAATGCAACACTAATTACAACGTGGCGGTTACCGTACTACCTTACCTACACAGAACTATTGCTATATTTATAGAGCATGCCTACCGTTCCAAGTGAGTGAAGCGTACCAACACAGAGTAATAAAATTAATAGCTCACCCACTGACTACGTACATCACGATCCACTAAATGTTCTAATTCAATGTCATAGTCAAATAGCTACAAATTTGACACCACAGAAAATAATGTGAAATTAAATTTAGACTCGCGATAAGTGCTACTCTCCAAGTATGGAATAGTACGCCACGTAGAAAACAAGTATAATAAATAAAACTTCTCCACCACTACAGAAAACGTTGCAAAAAAATGGAATATACAGTAAAACCTCCCTAATGTGGTCACCTATGAGAAGACCAAATTTTGGCCACTTAAGAGGTTCAAGCAAAATCATGGCCAAATTACACAGCTGTGTATTTATTATTGATAAATTGCATGTGTTACAATTCACTGTAATTTTCGGAAAATGTATGCACTAATTGTTCACATTTTAAATATAGTACTGTTCATTGCTAATATTAAGGGTACAATTTATAGAAATGAGCTGCCAGGGGGTACGCAAGTGAAAAAAGGTTGGGAACCGCTGTGCTGAGCTAAATTCCTTCATAAGGCACATTTTTTTCCTATGAATCATTCTCTGATCAATCATACATACCATTGTCATCTTGTCAAATGAGCCATTTAATCTTAACAGTTTGAGCTCTAGTTCACCAATAAACAAGTTTTTGGTCACATGATAGAGGTGAAAAACTCGTATGGTTCCGAATTTACCTGGCCACTTAAGAGAAATGGCCACAATAAAGAGGTGGTCATGTTACCAAAACACAAGCATTTTTGGACGGAATTTTTTGCAATGGCCACATAGAGGAGGTGGCCACCAAGAGAGGTTTCACTGTATACTACACATACCTGTAAAATGGTGAATTACTATCATCATGTGGTTGTAAATAATATAATCTGAATTTTGTTATCGGTGCCTACAACTTAGATTGTGATCCCGTAAAGTTTGTTTTAAATAACAACGTACACCCGCAGAAAGAACAGCAATCTTTATGGGAAGCTGTGCAAAAGAAACGCTTACTGCAAGCCGCTTGGATGCTCGTATTAGTGGCAATCGCAATCCACTGCAACGTGTCGACGCTGCATTGAAACATGGCAAACGTTGGTGCACTGGGGTGGTGGACGCAGTACGCCTTCACGATGGTCCCTGGAAGAGTGCCGTTGGTCGTCGACGTACTATTCTCTTCAATATACACGTCAAAGTCATAACTGGGTAACTCTTTGGGACATGCTGTTCAACAAGCATCCCACAGGTTAGCAGCCCTTTACTTACTTGATGATTATTATCGAAAAGGCACTACACACACTCACAGCACTCCTTTTCTTCCAAAACATCCCACGTTCGGTTCCTACCGCATTTCATCTTTTTGCTGGTGATGTTGTACACCAATCCTGCCGAAGGGTCGTCGGAGCAGTAAAATGTTATTAAAGACCCAGGCGTCAACGAGCGGTCCCAATCGATACGAAGATTCTTGTCGTCGATCTGGGGTTCGGGGCAATCTAAGAATCGTCAAAAAGATCCAATTTTCTGCCGGTAACAACAAAAGTATCACTCACAGAAAGGACTCACTCGTACCACACGAGCCATGAACATTGGGAGGAAGAATAAACTCCCACATTCCGCCCGTGCTGCATTCGACCAGTTGAAAATTGGTATGCTGGCTGTCGAAGCACACGTACTGGATGATGGTGCCCATGTAGTGATTCCGGTCCCACACCCTCTTCACGTTGGCGAAAGGAACGACTGGTGGCTGTTCGTGACACACTAGGGGAGAAAGGCGAGCCAATCACCTACCTACATGTCGGTTGTCGTGACCAAAACGCAACGACTCACTGCAGTCCGTTTTGTTGAGGATATCGGTTTCTTGCCATTCTCTGCGTGGATTGCAGAATAACTTTTGGTAATAAGGGTCTTGTTTCGTTTCTCTACATTGGTAAACGATAGTAGAGCCAATCTTGCGGCCTTCCGACTGGTTGAGAAAGATGTTCGACCCCGAAGGCGCAGAGGGAACCTGGTTCGTGCAAGCTACCATAACGACGAGAGGAACAATAACAACCACCATCACCACCACCAAAAAATAAAACAAACAAAACAATTATTTCTCTCGCCCCCTTTCACTCACAGCAATAGATTTCAAAAAGTTCATCCCATCGATTTCCATCGTTCCTGTCGTATTGTTCTACAACAGGGTACGTCAAGTACCACTCAACGTTTAAAGTGCAAGTCACGATGACAAACATCGGTGACAATGGATCATCGCTGCAGTAAAATTCATACTTGCTAAGTATTTCATTGGTTTGAATGTCAGTTTTCCGGAGATGAATGGCGTTTGCAAACTTTCCTATGGCTTTCACCGTATCGATGGAACAGCCTGGAAAGTAAGTTTCGTCACGATTGTTTTTCTTGCTACTAGTAATTAGGCGTCCCGAATAAACAATGCAACGTAGGAGATATTTGCAAAATAAATGAAATTACGAATAATGATTACTAAACAAGTGCAACGAGTTTTGCAGGCGAGACTGTTCTGTTCCAGATAATAAAGGTATTTTAAAATCCGACTAGACTAGGGTGCCTTACTGCAGGGTTTTTCGTCGGACGACATTTTCCACGTTCCATTATAACATCTGTACGAGTATTTGACGACGGGCGAATGAATGATGCACTTGTACTCTATAACTGTTCCAATGCTTCTAGCACCATTCCAGTCACGAAATTCATTGCCAACGGCAAGAGGTGGCTCGTCGACACAAACTAAATCGACAGCTCAAAGTCAACTGCGGAAAGTGTCAGAATTTTGAACTTAATTCATCCTACGTACCACACACATCTTGGTCGATGTAGATACGATCCCACATACGTTTGTTGGTGCATTTCAGTTTCAGCGCAATGGGGGAATCTTTGTCTTCGGAACAGTGAAAGCTCACTTCTTTGTCAATGTAAAAAAGTTCGCGATGAGCATCCATGGAACCGAGTGTCAACGACCCCAACACTTCATTGACCGTTGTAGTCTGTGGAGGTGGAGGACAAACTAAAAATAAATAGTACAAAGTAAATATCACCACGACGACGTTGGGTAATTGTTTTGTTTTCTCTTAAATCGTTTCTTTTACGGTATCGTACCACAAAGTTCGTCCGTCAAGTTGGCCCAAAATTTCGTTTTGTTCCGCGTCCATGTCTTCTGTATACTACACATAACGACATCGACAACGGGTGATTGGGGATCTTTCGTGCAGGTCACTTGGTACGATTTCCCAATCGTCCTAAAGATAGATCAAACCAATCATTGGTGTTTCGTCACTCAACCTACATACCAGTACTAATAAAACCGGTCTCACTTTCGTCTACTTGATTTCACCTCACCAGCTTGTATCGTTAGTGGTGGATCCAGAACTTGCGGATAATCGAAACACTCTGAACAAAACACAAGTTAAGAGTCAGCGGAAACAGTTCCAACTTGAAGAGCGATTCAGTCGACCAAGACGTACCACGTGGTACGTCATAACCGAGTCGACGACAGGCCACTCACCGCAGTCACCAGAATAAATAATCTCCCACGTGCGAAATCGACGATGGCATTCCCAATCCATCAGATGAGAGCTGTGAACATCATCGACGCAATGATAGCTGACAATTGTCCCAATGAGACGTGAACCGTCCCATTGTCTTATTCCCGGGCCTGTTGGGGGGTCTCCTTGGCACTCTTTATATTATTGTGATTGGGTTGAAATTCCAACAATTGATCAAACTAAACTATTAAGATAGTAATTATACCAATGCATTTTCCAAAAAAGTTGACGATGTTCCATTGCAGGTCATTGCTACATTCGGCCACCATGTAAATGCCGGTGAGCGGGTCTTTGCTGCACTGATAACTCAATCGGCTTCCGATCCAACCTTCCGCGCTATCTTCTTCCAGTGTATAATCGGCGACCGCGCTAATCAATACAACCTCCAACGGCGGCACTCGGGTCGGAGGATCCGGCCAATCATCATCCAAGCACCCTACGTAGTAAAAGCGTCGATACAAATTGTATTTGCTCTGAACAACAGATAAGACTTCAACTCGGATAATTCTTACGGCACTGGGGTATCTGAACGTCGTAGATGGAAATCCAACTATTAGCGTTGGCCTCACGAACACAACGGTAAGCTGCAAATATAGGAGATTCCGGATCCTGCGTGCAACGGTACATCGCCACGCTTCCTAAAGCGTTGGCTCGTGATTTGTGATGGAAAAAGAAAGGATATTCGCGACTCTGGTCTGGTGGATCTTCTTGGCAAACTAAAAAGTGTAACACAAAAACACTCGAGACCAACCTACAAGCAGTACAGTACTACGTAGTTTTAAGGCATGGAACGTCCTTCCATTTTACATTAAAAAGATGCACTGATGTAAGATGTAGCAGATCATGTATTCATTTAAAAAAAAACTGCACACTCCTGTTTTACATTGTGCTTAAATAACAAAACAAAAATAGAAAGAAAAAAAAAACTATGTAAAAATGAAAACTTTTGGTTTGATGTAATGGTTTACCCCCAACGGGGTGGAAAAATGCAAATAAAATAAAATATAAACATATGTATACCCTAGCCACTTCACCCGAGGGTGGAATACTTATACCCCTTCCGCCCGTTAGACGCAATATACGGGAGGAGAGCAAGTTTCGACTCACTGCATACGTCATCTGTGGTGTCAACTCTTTTCCAAAGCAACTCGGGGGCACAGACGACCGTGAACGAAGCACTTCGTTCCTCCGTGCACCAGTACAGAAGTTTGGTGCCAACGTATTTCCCCATCGAGTTGGGATCGTGAAGGATGAACGGATCAAGCCGAGGCGGATTTTCGAGGCATTCTTCAAAAAAAAAAAAATGAAACGAGTGTGTTTGTTATGCTAGTCCTAACCCAATCCCTTCTTCACTCACCACATCGACAACGTTTCAAATTTTCCCACTCGGGTTTAAACGGAAAGCCAAAATGGAGGAGTCCTTCGCACACGTTAGTGATCATACCGGTAGTTAAATTTCCAATCATGGGTTCGATGAACAAGCCTCCGTATGAACTTACGTAATGGTTGCGCTGCCTAATATAATGTTCTTCAACCATCTGAAGATGCCCGGTCCAATTAAAGCTGGAGATTAATACCCATTCCAATCGGGGGGCACAACTGCGTAAGCAAAGTGTTTTCTTATTACATTCACACATACATAGACTCAACGTGTGAGTGAGTTGGTGGCTAACCTGACGGTTGCGATAATGGGAGAGTCGGGTCGATCGTTACACATGTAGTTAATCACCAATCCGACGTGAACCGAGATTTCATCCCAGTCACTTCTAATAGGATCAACCGGTAAAAACGGTTTCGGGCACACTGCTCAACCAAAAAAAGTCAAACTTTTTTTACCGCGTCAATAAAAATACAAGACGTGGCGTTTCATTGACGCGGTTATAGAGAATAAAAGGTTTTCGAGGTAAGAATCAAATGCGTTCCATTACGGTCAAGACACACATTAATTCTTATCTTTGGGTTTGATAGCGACCGAAACTGTTTTCTACTCACAGCAAAGTTGGCTCGAATTTTGGAACAAAGGAGTCCATTGACCGTTGGAACGACACGTGTAGATTTGTTCAACGGGACTGTCCAAATGAGAAGAACATAAATAGGTGACGTTACTTCCAACCAGATGAGAAGAGTCCCATAACCTAACGGAATAGCGGGTGGGTGGAGGTGGAGTACCGTAGCAAGCTGTCGAAGAAAAATCAAAATCGATTCCCACAAAAGAAATGATAGCAAGAATGAGTTGTTAGAACAACGATCGACGTATTATTCTCATTGAATTGTATGTTGTCCCAATGGGATGTAGACTAATAAATCAAATCAAATCAAATCGCTACCACAAGCGCCTTGGTGAATCGACACCCAGGTCTCGTTGAAACAATGTACTATTTCTCGCGCGGGACTTTTGTAAGGATTTCTGCAAGTCAGAGTAGCAGGTGAACCTAGAGTCCGATGTCCTTCCCAGACCATCTGATATTTGTAAAGAGTGTCCACGATGGTTTCGCTAGGTTCGAACTTGCAACCTACGAGAACAACCACCATTCGTACCTTTCAAATGATCTGGATGCAAACCCACATTCATACCTACCGCAAATGCCTCTCGCCACTTCTCTCCATTCTTGAGTGAAAGCCTCACAGACGTAAACCACCCTGACATTAGCAGGGCTGTAAGGAACATCCGCGTGACAAGATACGCTGATCGTGGCACCAGAACGATTCTCCGCGTCTTCCCACGTCACGTAAGGATACTCCAACAGGTCGTCGGGTTTGCCAGAAACGCACTCTACATTTTCATTAATCCACATTAGACACGACACGACACGGTGGCTATTTATCCGTTGAACTTACCTGCATAATCGGGAGGCCGGCACGATCCTCTAAAAACCACTTCCCAATAACCTTGGGCTGTGCATATCAAGGTGCGAAGAATGCGCATTCCTTCGACTCTGCCTCGACACAAATAATAAGCCGGTGTTCCAAAAAACTTGGCGCCGTTCCACACGCGAATGATTCCCGCTGGTGCTGACGGAGGGGCCACAATACAACCTAAAGAGTCAACGGAATCACTCCTCGGTACCTAGGTATAGCGAGTGAATGAAAGGCCATTCCTTCGTAGTACCACATGACTGCAGAGAATAGTGCATCACCCATAGTCCATTTTTCCCACATAAAGCTGTCATGAGTACTCGAGACAGATCATTGTGACAAAAGTATAGGATAAGAGTACCAATCTCCCTTGTCTTTTCGTCCCAATCCCATTTGGCATGCGGAGGTGGATTCACTGGCCTCTCGCTACATTCTGTTGAGAAACAAACACATTGAGTAAAAGAAACAAACCCGAGCCGAACAGCAATTCTAAAATGCACAACCTGCGGGTAAGCTCGGACAAACGTTACTTTCAATTTCTTTCCAGAATGGTTCCTTGTACGAGTCTTTGTGGGTGCACTGGAAAACCAGCCTAATAGGTGACGAAGGATTCTCATCGCACGTGTATTTGAGTTTGCTGCCATAAATAGGACTACCGTAAAGGCGGTAGTTCCACTGAAGAGTTATCGGATAATCCACTCTGGGTATGCGTGGACATTCTAATAAACAACAACACTAGTCCGTTAGCATATTGTGATAATCGTGCTTTAACTCCGATAGGATAGCGCCTACTACGTACTGCACGAAGACTCGTCATTGATAATCCACTGCAGTTTTGGACTGCAAGTGTAAGTTCGGCGCAAGGGTGAGTTAGGGTCACTGCTACAACTCACATTCACCTGAGATCTGACAAAAAACTCGTTGGGCATTAAGATAGCGTATTTGCCTGTTAAAATCAAGGGTGTGCAAGCTACCCCAAACGTAAACAAAAATGTGTCAACCGTTTTCTTCTACCAAAAAAAAAATTAACTTTGATCCTCGATAATTACTTACAACACGACCTTGACTTGACAAGTTCCCATTTACCCCAGTCTGAGCATTTGTAAGTTTGTGCAATAGTCTCGCTGTCTCCTTTGATACAGGTATAAAAACGCTCCGCTCCCATTTGTGTGTTGATGCTTGGAATAGCGTACAATCTATCTATTCGACGAGGAAGGTTGTTCGTGCAAACTACAGCCAACAAGAAGCATTGTCTGTCACACGTACGTGTGTTCGTCTGTCGACCAAGAGATCAAATAGTTACCGGAAGTGGGCAATTTGTAAGCGCATGACGAATCAAACACTCGGCTCCAAGTGCCATTTTTAAGACAAATATACGACTGCGAAATCGACGCAAATGGCTTCTGGTCCGACGACAAAGTGCAAAACTCCATCATACTGAGCCCCGTTCGAATGTTTTTGTTTCTTAATACAGACCGTTCACGAACTCGCCTGGCCTCCATACTGGATTCCCCTTCGCACCCTAAAAGGTAAACAGGGTCAATTAACACGAAAACTCGTTCGTTTGCCGATGCTCACACCACCAGTGGCTTACTAGCAAAACATTGTCCTCGATAAATCGTCCTCCATTTTCGCTCTTCGTCACACAGCGTAATGCGGTAGATGCGATCGCGATTGAATTTACATTTGTACGTCACGAGAGATCCGATTTGTTGTTTGCTCGCTGGAACTTCGATGTAACCGTAAACAGAGGGTAAAGGTGGCGAATCGAGGCAACCTGCAAAGCGTAACAAATAACATGACATGACATGCGTCGGTCCCATTCCACGAGCCACGAGGCCTCGAGCCACTCCTGCTCACTCCTGTTGGAAGACGGCAAGTCGCAACTGCCTCGATAAATGATATTCCATTTTCCGTTCTGGCAAAGGTAACTGAGAAGAATGTTGCTGCCTGACCTCTGCGTGCAGAAATAAAGGGCATTGGCACCGGTGTACAAACTGCTATCCCACAGACGATGAATGCCAAGTGTCGCCTCGGGTGGACTGTCCAGACATTCTACGACAAAGGGCTCGAGTCAACGAGATGAACAACAAACAACAATCCTTCCGAATAATAACCAACTCCCTTACCGCAAGAACTGTTGTAAATGGTTTTCCATTTCCGGTCAATGTCGCACAAAACTACTTTTTCGATGCTGGCGAACTTTTCATCCGAGCAATAGTAGGTGACGGTCATTCCTACACGATACCATACCTTGTTCCAAGAGCTGATGGAACCCGGATTGCTAGGTGGAGGATTCTCTGGACACACTGTCATTACACCAACGGTAAACACATTCAAACCACGTTCGTTACCGTACCTAACCACTACGCATTGGGACAATAACCTTCCACGAAATGTTAGGTTAGTGGTTAGTAGTAGCGATGTTAATCGATAACACACGAGCGCAGCCATTCTCTGAAAAAACAACAATTTTAAAGATTTTGTTGCAAGTGCCAATTCTAACCAACTCTGTCATGGGAATCGGTAGCAGTATGGGTGGGTATACGAGGTTGTTACTTCGATACTCGTACTCCAAACATGTCGTCGTTTCTTCTTTTGTTCTTAATCGTCTTCATCTAGTACTTGTATCAACGTTTATAATAGACTACGCGAGTTAACCTATAACAGCGTCACTTAAATGAATGTTACTTACAATGACAGATTGCCGTGGAAGTTCAACGATCGAACCAAACCACCAAATATAACTGCAAATTGCCAATGATCTACGATAAAGAACGATTATCATCAAAACAAGTTATCGACGACAAAATTTCACTCACTGATTTCATTTTTGAACGGCAAATACATAGCGTTCACTGCCAACGGTGCGAGAGGCCACCTTAAAACAAAAATCCGTCACTATAGATAGATAGATAGATAAATAGATAGACTTTTAGTGGCCGTGTCGTCGATTAAACAGTTACGTTTTCATAGAAACCCCAGTTACGTATTCGTCCAGCACCACGGAAGATTTCAATTCTTGGCCATCGAGTACGTTCTGTAAATGATCGTCGACATCGACCTTCATCTGAAAAAAGCAAACAAACATGTCGTCGTCGACACCAAGCCAAGTGAGATTGACCATGACAAGCCTCGCCTCCTACCTTTTTATAATACCTAGACAGTGAAGTGTCATCTTTGATCCACTTGGGATAAACGTATTCCAATTTGGCACTTCTGACCTTAAGAAAAGAACGACAACAACAACAAGTTGACAACTCTACAAGACAAGAAGGGTGCTTCTTCTCAAGTGAGACACCTCGCTGCAAGTTATACTAAAATAAATGTCCGGTTCTTTTAATACCCGTCTAAGCGTGAATCTAATACATATTGGTTCACTTCATTTGCCAAAGATCCGTTTTCTACACATCTATTTCTTGTTGGAACTCTTTATCCATCGAATGCAGTGCTATTTTATTTTATAATGTCTGCGTCCCGTTGAGTATACCAACGTACAAAGACTGAACAGACGGCGGATATGAGCTGAAAATGTCTAACTAAATAAATAAATAAATAAAACATGTTTTCTCAAGTGTGTACAGAAGGTAAATGGTGTAGAGCGAAGGGGAGTTGGAAGGATGTTCCCAATCAGGTAAGGATATTTGTTGGTGGCGATGGTAGTTAGATTTGGTGGAATGACTAGTTTATAGTATAGAACGTTTTGGAATGGAGTGTAACATAATTTGCTACGTTCACTCTACCACTGGAATAGATAGATAGATAGATAGATATCTCCCAAAAGTGTAGTATCCAAAAAATTTATCAAATTTCACCAATTGAAAGAGATGCCAAGATTTTTAACAAATAGCCATTGTTATCAAGAACATTTCAATTGGAATGATTCTAGTAGAACAATTAATAGTTTTAAATTTGTTACCAATAATATTACTTCAAAGTGGCTAGATAGATCCTATCCTTTTCCTCTTGGAATGTTTTACCTTTGAAAATACGTTGTTTAATCTCTAAAGTTGACATTACCAATTGTAAACTTTAGATTAGTTTTTAACAAAACATGTTTTATTTGTCGCCTGACTTTTGTTTTGCTTGTGTTTGTTTTGGACCCTTTGGTCTGTTTTATAATAAAAAAAAAGTATAAAATAAAGTGTAGGGGATGTTTGCACTTGGGGAATGCAAACATTAGAAAATTCGATTAATCTGTAGTATTTAATCACTGGGGTGAGAGTGAAGAGTTTTTTAGTTTTTAGAAATTGGCATCTAATAATTCGGTTCAAAAACTGTTGCACACGGCTGATCCGGTATTTGTGGGCGTCGTCCCATATGATTATGGCAAAACTGATCATGGGGAGGATTTTGGTTTCTAACTATATGATTTTCTCTGAGTAGTTAAGGACATTTTTAAAACGTTTAGTAAGATATATTTGTCTTTGAGCGAGCTTTTTTTGTATGAGACCCAAAATCAGAGAATTTTTATTGGTTTGTTGTTTTTGATTGGGGAGTTATGATTATGTAGTTTTTAAATTATTGAGGGTCAGCCCGTTCTCAACGCTCCAATTGTTGATCTTTTCTAGATCGCTCTTTATGAACCAGTCAGTGATGTGGTCCTCGAATTGATTGTTGGTATAAAGAATAATCTATAAAGGTACGTATATAATTGGCCATGAAGATGAGTGGAGAGTATTGGAAACTAGAAAGTAGTACTACAGTATTGGTGCTGCCTGTGGAGGAGGTATTTCAAGTTGGTGTGTTAGTGATCTGAAAGAAACAATCGGTAAAAAAACTTTGAAGAAGGTTTAGGGTGTTGGCGGAAATTCCCATTTTTGAGCGAAGACAGAGTCTCGATTCAGGGTGTCAAATGCTTTGCTGGTGTCGGTTTGTATTATGTGGAATATAATCGGTGTAGATTTGTAAGTACAAGGTCCGGAGAAGATATATTAAGGATTTGTGCTTTGTGACTCCGAAAGTGTTCTGTTATTGCTAAGAGTTCTGACAATATAATTTTGTCAGTTAGTTTTGACAAGGAGTGTTGCGATTGGCCTGAATGAGGTAAGTTGATCGATAGATCCGCTTTTGGATTTTAGAAAAATATGGGCAGTTTTCCAGAGTGAGGCATATTTAGAAATAGTGTTTATAAGATTTATTAAGATATGAAGAACTTCAATTATGGGGTCTCCTATTGAGCGTATAGTAACTTAGTTAAGTATGTCTGAGGCGTTACCTTTTTGTTTTTTAATCTTTAGAAGGGCATTACTTATGGTGTGTCGGTCGATGATGATAGGGGTAGTTGTAGACTAGGGTAGAATGATTAGTGGTTGCAATTCAAGTTGTGTTTGATGTGAGTGAGTGGAAGCCGGATTTGGGTTGTTGCACCATTTAAGGAATGCATTGAAGCTATTGGGGTGCATAGATTTGAGTTTATGATTGCAGAATGCTACAATTTTCCACAGGAAGTGATTTTCTCCAAAACGTTTTGGCTTGGATTTTTTAATGGTAGCTTTGCAGTGCATATGTAGTTGTTTTAAGGTCGTTTTATTGTCATTGGTTGGGTCAATTAGATTTATGTTCTCTTTTTCGAAAATGTTTTCTCTAACTGAGAGTTTTGGCGGTCATGTGATAAGAGGTCCTCTACCGTTTGGTCGCTTTCTTTTTATTTTACACACATTTAAAAAAATGACTCCACTGAATAGATGGGATGACTTGCAGGAAAGCTGTCGTTTAAAGTTGCCTGCCCTTTATTTAATCTCTTTGACGGTTGCGAATAAAAAATGAAACGACGAAGGATTAGGACTAAATAAAATGGCTAACCATGATTTGGTAGCTACGACTACTCGTGGTTTTCGATGAAACAATCAAAATAGCATTATTGTACTGCCTGAGAACGCTGAATTGTGATCCTATTCCATAGGACTGTGTTTTTTATATACATATATCGAGTGGACTAATTTCTATAATCAAACTTGCCTTTTAACACCATCTAACACTACTATATATATAACACATGCCCTAATATATCAATACAATAGTTATCAGACATTGTTTACAAATCACTTTCCACCTCAGGCTTTAAAGCTTAAACATTTTAAACTTAGAAGAAACACCAAGCCCTGGTGGAACCCAATTTCTTATCAAAAATAAACATCTTCTTGAATGACTTAATAACCCCAATACATTATATAAATTGTCTATTGCCTTAGCTAAAAGAAACCTTGGCTCAAATGTAACTTGCACAAAGAAAATATGGAGCCTTATCAAAAACAACAACAACAACAACAACTCACCAACTTGATCCTATGTATTATCAATCGTACTTAACAACCCAACAAATGCAACATCCTCTCAATCCCTCAGTCCCATTAATCTTCCGGAACAAAATAATGAAAATAACAACCCAACACATCCTCGATTCTACTTTAAAACTTATGAAAACAAACAAAGCCTACCCACTCGAAATTATAATTCCAAAAACTCTTCTACAAACATAATTCTCAACCTCGTACATATCTTACGATACTCCACTAGACTGGAAAACAGCAACCATATTCCCTAAATATATTTTGCAATACGCAATTTGTATTTGGTCCGATGTTTCCAAGCACAAAATAAAATGTACGATTATACGTATGTACATGCCGTCATTCCTGAAGGTGAAGGGAATTATGACTCTTTCTCAGCTGTGCTGTTATCTATCACAAGTTTTTATTTTATTTAATATCTTTTCCGTCCCAAAGGGACAAACAGGCATACAAATGGTATAAGAAATAGTTGAAATGGTATA
>JAQIWH010003771.1:0-18857 GCA_034695005.1 Cryptops parisi
AGATGTCAAGTGACTTTGTATAAATTTGCACTTTATATTTTGAATTTGTAATATTTAAATTTGTAATACAGTATTGTAAAATTTGTATTAAATTGCAATGTGAGCTTTTTAGTTTGTGCAAAAAATGTTCGAGTCTCACTATTAAAATGTCAAACTACTTGTATACTTTATTATACTGAAACTTGTTCATTATAATAAATAAAAAGTTTATTGATGTATTTGTTTCTTGATTTCTTTACATTTAAATTAAAATAATATGAAAGTAAATTGTAATGCATTCGAGTTAAATTTTGAATATTAAAATTAAAATTTTGAATTTTAAATATTCTTTACAGTTTAAGTTGAGTAATTTAATGGAAGTTTGTCGTAAAAAAAAGTATTTTTTGCTTTTTAAATTTCATGAATATTTAAATTTTAAAGTTAAATTTAAAAACTTTTTCATATATATAAATATATAGTTAGTTTTTAACTTTGAGTTTCTGATCACGTGATCTGTTCAACTCCGCTCCCCGTGGTTTTAAAATTTAGTTGAATAGTAGTTATAGTTCATCTTTTTGACACTAGATGACGCGCGAGGTATTGAATTTGTAATTTATAAGTGAAATGATTGTTTGGCTGTATGTTTAAAACATGTAAAGCAAAATTTAATGAACCATGTAGTTCGGTTATGATAATGTTTTTTGAAATTTTCACTAAAGTATCAAAGATTGATGTTAAATAAACCTTACGTTAATTTTTTATTGTGCACTTGGGATTTAAAATCCCATTTAATACAGCTATATTATACTAGATCAAAATTATGTACATGCGTTAATAGTATACAGTATTAAAAATTCTGGACAAATTAAGGTCTCGAAAATATGTATTCGGGATTCAATTTGCTCAAAATCGAGACAATACAGAGACGTTATGATCTCCCTGGGACAAAACTCGAGATATCAATACGGAAATACATAATTTACAGGGTGATCCAAAACATTATTCTGTAGATGTGTGAATGTGTTGAATATACCAGTACAGTTTACAGGGCAGACCGAAAAAAAAAAAAAAACTGTCACCAATTTTTCAAAAAGCGAATTTGTCACCAATTTTTCCGGTCCCCGGTGACACGTATTACGAGTATTAAATACACGCGAGTATTAAAGTGGATTGAAAATGACTGGATTCAGTTTTGAATTCAAGTGCCATTTTGATTTTGAATTGTCAAAAAATTATTCGTACATGTTTTGGGAGGTGAAACATGCCTTCTTCTGCCAAGTTTTAGTGAAAAGAATTCTTTGACTAAACTTTGCTGAAGGAGGACATGTACGAATAATTATTTGAAAAATAAAAATGGCATTTCAATTCAAAACTGAATCCAGTTATTTTCAATCCACTTTAATACCAATTGCCATTCGAAACTCTGGCTCTTGGCCGGATAACCGTAAAGTACCAAATAAAAGTTCCAGGTTTCACAGTTATTATAATTCATGTAAATTAAAAAAGTTCCACACAAATTTGACACCAGTTTTATTTCTTTGGCGATTTCAATAGATGGTTAAAATTAAAAATGGTTACAGTAATCTATTTTTACTTTTGTTTAGAAAGCTATTTCAATGTCACAAAGGAAAGAAGAGAAATAAAATAGTGAGTGTAACTATCCGAGGCAAGAGGTACAACCAACGTAATGATAAATTTGTTTGAAAACGAGGCAACACTATAACATCAACTACATAAAGGTTGATACACGAAGAACAGCGTGCGCATGTGAAAGTTCACATTAGACAAAGATGAAACATTTTGATGTTGAAAAAGTACGCTACCACTAAACAATCTGAAACAAACGGGTGGAAGGCCGGTATTTTTCTTTTGCGATAACAAAACAAAAATCAACGGGAGGTAAAAACAAAAAAAAAACAAAAAACGGGGGGGGGGGAAAGAAAATAATCAATCAATCAACATATTTCCATTTCTTTCGCACCTGGCAATTTTTTCCTTTTCAAACAACAAACCCTTCAGCGGTGGTCCCGACACGATGATGTTGAAGTTATGAAAATGGTTCAACACCCCCTCTCCGACAGAATTATTAGCACACAAATCATCGTTCGTGATTTCGATCCATCCGGTCAAAACTCATCGGATCACTTTTTCCAGCATGAAAAAAAACACGATGATGGACCGCGATGTTAAATGTGCGAGTTAACCGTGATCAACAGAAATTTCTATCCACGTCGTCGACAAATTCACCCATCTTATCTACAAAAAACAAAAACCACCACTAAAAGGCTCAACGACAAAAGCAACAACAGCGTACGTGGCCTCTCTTTGCGTTTTTCGACTCCCCTTTTACGTTATGTGTAAAACATGCACTGCAGCACACACTCCGACACTATGGAAGAAAAGCAGATTAAGCGGAATATCTGCTGCTGCGAACAAATCTCAAGCCTATTGAGTTACTATTTAAAAAATGAAAAATAAAACAAAAAAACTTGCAAAATTAAAAGAAGAAAACTGCAACGAAGAAAAAACCGAAAATAATAATAATTACAAAGTTTGTTAAAAATGGATACTGCAAAAGAAACTTTTTCCCAAATCCATGAATTGGTTTTGTATTTAATAAACATGATAACACCTTTCATTTCATCATGAACTGCCTTATTATTATTATTTTTCATTTTTTTGTTTGGAAAAAAACCACGACGTGGAAGGTGAGTGAATGAAGTTGCTGCTGTCAAAGGCGCAGCCCAGTGATCGCATCTCACGGGGGAGTGGCAGGTTCCCTTCAATGCCACCGAGTGGGTGTCGAACGTAGTAAGTTGACGGAGCAAGCTGGCAACCAAGATGGACGCTTGCTTCGGAACACCTCATCTCCTCCTGCGTAGACCATAGTCGAGTCGAGCTGGTTCCATTACTCCTTTAACTGCTTTAAGTCGTCATCAGCACTGCAAGGTTGGCAACACGTGCAGGCTCATCGGCTCCCTTCATACACCACTTTAGTAGGGTTGCGAGAACTGACCTCCTTGCGATGAAGCGTAATACGCTCGGTCACCTTGATAGGTGGAATCCTGCGAGAGCATCCCCTCGGTCTGGGACTGGAACTCGCCCACTAAATAACTATCCTGAAATTTTACAAAAAAAACAAAAAACATTTCGTTAAAACGTACAACGGTTCGCATCGATAGGTTCCTAGCAGGACGACACCCAAACAAAAAAGTGTCATCGAGAAAAGTTTCAAGTGCTGAAGTTGAGATTCCAACTCGCTAGACACAATTTCACTTGACAAAAAACTTTTCAACTTCAGACATTTTCTTGGTTTTATATATATATATAGCCTCCGATCAAATCAAACATCCTTCACATACAGGGTGTTCTAGTCGAATTTTAACCAGACGCTGCACATCAAAACAAAACAAATAACAGACCCATGTTTATATGGACTTTTTGCTTTGTGTTGATGCGTAGTAGTGTCTGTGGATGAAATTTGACTAACATTTAGAGGAGCATCTTGTATATTATCAAGAAGCGAATTCCTTGAGTGATAGGTTGCCACTGGGGTGGAGTGAACAAAGATTTATTGAATCAAATCTTTTATATTTCCACTCAACGTAACATATTTTTAGAAACTAAGTCGAATAACTACAAAGGGAATATGGTTTTACGTTGAAAATATGAAATGAAAATAAACTTTAAAAATAAAACTTATGAAAATAAAACTTTTTAAATTTTTAAAAAAAGAAGGGGGGGGGGGGAACTTTAATTATCCTATTCAACTCAAGATAAGACACTAAAAACAGTATTGAATTCATTTTAACATGGATTCATTAACTACAAAATCGGGGTTAAATAGAATACAATCTTCACTCACTTGTGAAAGTTCAGGTTGAGAAAGCCCCGGCTGCGACAAACCTTGATAACCTGGCTGACTCATCTGGCTCATCGTCAAATGTGCCTGGGTTAAGGCATTTTGCGAATAAGGTTGGGTTGCATCCTGAAAAATAATAATAATAAATAAAACGAAAGTCAGAGATCCGATACTGAAAGATTTTTACACATTGTGTAAAATTAAGCCAATCAATCGGTTGGCTAAGTAAGCTACCTGGCTAGCTTGGCTGTTGTAAGGTTGGGATAAATTGATCTGCGGACCGTTCAACCCAAACTTGCCATTCTTCTGCCCTTTCACTCCTTTGCGGGAAAGGTTCCTTCCCTTCTGATTCTGACGCGCTGTGTGCATGGGGGAAAAAAAAGTACAGCGTCAATCTTCTGCAAACAAACCTACAACCAAACCGTATCGCAACAATCGAGAAGAGACATTCACCTTGCAAAGCTTGTTGGTGTTGGTTGTAAAAGCGAGGTGGAATGTGGGCCATGTTCATGAACATCCCGACGGGAACGGGAAGATTGGTAACGGCCGCGTGAGCACGCTCGGGACTGATGTAACTTATCTGGTCATGGGTACGGCTATAAGCATCCTGTCTGTAGTATGCTGAACCTGCAACGAAACCAACAACTTGGTCTTATTTCAATGCCACACTAACACTTAACATCGGCACAAAGTCGTCTCGTCGATGACACGTCAACCCACCTCCATTCATTTGACTGGAACGATCGTACACGCTGCCTGGGATGATGGCTTCGCGAGCATCGTACATGGCCGTACTCATGAAATGGCTCCCAGGGTTGATAGTGTTCACCAGTTTGCGCGGCTTGCTGAACTGGATCATGCTCTCCTTCAGATTGTTCAGTGGTCCTTCCACGAGAACTTTCTGTTCTTTGTAGAATGTCAACAAGTGGTTCCACAAAGGTTGCTGCAGGATAAAAAAGGAGTTCACAACTCAAAATTAATAATTTTCATCGCTCTCTCTTCATTCCTTAATAAAAGTAAAACAAGTACATTAAATGATAATTTTTAAGAATAGATTCGATGTTACTGAATTTTTCGCAAATATAAGATGATGTGTCAAATACAAAAGTTTACACAAAGCGCTCTTTAGCTGAGTCTTAGTACTGTCACCAAATCACAACTGAAAATCGCAAAGTAGTCAAACTTCTCCAACATCCAAGAAACCGTGAAACAAATATTTGAGCTTCAGCTTGTTTGTATGTATTGCTCGCCAAACAATATAATCAAAAAATTAATTCGCGTTACAATATTCAAGTAGGGAAGTTCCGAGTTTAGAGTTCTACTGTACTTTGAAATTAGTGTTTGTGTCACCAGATGTCACCCTATTCAACGCACTACTCTCGGACATCTCGCTCGCCAGTGAAACCAACACAAAAAGCCAATGTAATGACCATTCCATCGAGTTCACGTTCCTACCTACCTTTGAGAGAACTTTTGGGTTGCCCACGATGATGATGCCGTATCTCGCACGAGTGAGAGCAACGTTCAGCCTACGCGGATCGTTAAGAAACCCAATCCCCTGATGTTCATTGGAACGAACGCATGACATGATGATCAAGTCTTTCTCCCTGCCTTGAAAAGCGTCAACACTTGCTACCTCAATCTCCTACAATATCAAAGTAGACATTTTTTACAACAAAATGAAAAAAGTTCAAAACAAAAAACAACAACTAAAATCCTGTTTTTCCATCGCAACCTACCTGGTACAACTTGGCATGTAGAGATCCATTGTATTGCATAAATTGAACCAAATACGCTCGCTGCCCCTCATAAGGAGTGATGATGCCGATCTGCTCAGGTTTAACACCCGAGCGCAAAAACCGTGTGGTGATCTTTTCCACAAGAGCGGCTTCGGTTCTGCAAACGAAACACGGTTAACTAGTGAATCATCACAATTAATTAATCAACTCACAAGTCACCTGAAATAAAACGTCACTCACCTGTTCAAGTAAGACGTTCCCGACCCTGCAATTTCCTCTTGACCCGAGGTTGCATAAAAAAACATGGGCTTGTCGGGTTGTGGCCAAGGAAAATCAACGCCCTTCATTTTTCGCTCATCTGCAACAAGGTTGAAATGAAACCAATTAAGCGTAAACAAAAACCAATCTTTTTTAGTAGTTCTTCAAAAAAAAAAGAGCAACATCTTACCTGCAAATACTCCATTCTGCAGCGAGCCTTCGTAGAAAAAGTTGGAAGGAAACTTGCTCAGCTCGGGGTGCATACGATACTGAACTTCCAAACGGAACGGACGAATTCCGAGTACCACCAATCTCTCGAACAAGGATTGCGACAACCCAGCTCGAGCAGCCTTCTTGCACATCACAACTGGTCCCAACTGACAATGATCACCCACCAAGATTAACTGGAAAACAAAACAACAAATGTAAATAAAAACAATTTTTCTTTCTTATTTTAAATAAAACTAATTAACCTAAACACCTTTCACCATGAAAGGTCTTGACAAATTATAACC
The DNA here is from genome assembly GCA_034695005.1 of Cryptops parisi. Lineage (NCBI taxonomy): Eukaryota > Metazoa > Arthropoda > Chilopoda > Scolopendromorpha > Cryptopidae > Cryptops > Cryptops parisi. The sequence continues at coordinate 6,354 of JAQIWH010003771.1, forward strand.
ACACATCAGAATTGTTTTAATTAGCAGTTTAATTAGTTGACATTTAGGGTGTCAATTTCAATCACATGCAGCTAGCATGGGATTAAAAATTTGACTAGATCTTTCAGGAACACCCTGTACGATACAATGATCTTACCTGCTTTGCTCCCAACACAACTGGAACCATACATTCGGGCTCAGTAGCTTGCATACTCTCATCAATCAGAATTGAATGAAATTTCAGTCTTGCAAGACGAGGATCGCCAGCACCAACGCACGTACAACAAATAACGTTGGCAGCCTACAAATAAACCACAATTTTCAGTGTCGAATCTTTTTTCTTGGAATGTTTCAACCAGCAAGACAGAAAATTTGTACCTCTAACAGTTCTTTTTCGCAGGCCTTTTTAAGTATGCGATAGCGTTTTTCGTCCGCAGATGACAGTTCTCCCGTTTCATCTTTCAGCTGCTGAAGTTTCTGGAGTTCATTGTTCCTAAGAAAATGAATGAATAAAATAAAATTGTCATCCACCAACAACAACGAAATAAAATTGTAATCAACCAACAACAAAGCAGAGCGAACTTTGGATGTTGTTGCAACAAATCAAAATTGTTTTGAGCTTACCCATCCATGTTTCGTATTTGATGATGCAAAGCTAAGAAGGAGACAGGCGAGTCGATGGCTTCCCGACTCTTAGCACAAAGTCGCACAACCTACATCAAACAACAAAAAGTTAAGTAAATAAATGAATGAAAACATTTTAAAAAGCTGTGAAAGTTGCAGAGAATCGAAAAATCAAATTATTTTCAGATGAATTTGAAAATCGTTAACGGAGATTAATTAATCACCTTTAAGCCAGTGCGGTGAATTTTTTCAGTTAACTGATCGACAGCAATGTTGCTTGGTGCGCACACAAGCACTGGCCCATTGTTTTGCTTCACCAAATGATACACTACAGTAGCTGATGTTACGGTTTTTCCTGTTCCAGGAGGACCCTAAGATCAAACATGTTCAAACGCTTGTCACATATATATTTGGATATAATTGGTCATTTCAAGTATACACGTATCACGTGCGAACTTTTTTAACATCAGAACTATTCAATTGTTTCAAAATTCATGCTGACCTGAATAAGGCTGAGCGGTCGCTGCAATGCGTGTTTCACAGCGTACACTTGAGAGCGATTCAAGTCAGGCAAATTTGGAGCCGAGAAATGTTTGGGCAGGTGACAACGAAAGAGGACTTCTTCCACCTCGTGGCCCAGCAAGCGATGGTAAATGTAGCCCGACACCGAGCTGTCGTCCACAGCAAACTTGCGCAGAGCAGCTTGCATTCTGAAAATACGTCACCCATTAATAATAGTCCATGCCATCTATGTGTTAATGGCACTTTTACAATCCAGGCATTCCATAGAATGCCAAGCCTTGTTTATGTAACGTACAAAATTAGCACTGGGCTAATAGCACCAAGATTTTTAGGTAAAGTTTAAAAATCTAGGCCTAAATTTGGACAATTTAATTTTAAGAGAAAATGTGTACAAGATATCATTTCATACTTTGCCAACAGAGGTTAAGCTTTCTATAGATAAAGAATATCTGGATTCTGTATATTGCCAGCACCACATACATAAAGTCAAAATAACATCAAATTACGATCCTACCTGTCAAACGAAGTCGACTTCCACACAAAATCAACAACAAAATTGTGCGTGCAATCCGTAGGTGCTCCAGAATTGCTTTTCATCTCAATGCCAACTTCCTCACCATAATCTACACTACTATGAAGGAACTTTTTACGACGCACCGCCATGTTTGAAAAAAAATCAGAGACGTTCACACTCACAAAATGGAAAAGGATACTGTTTGGAATCTTGATGACGTGACCAACTCCAGACCATGGTTTGTGAAGCTCTCCCAGATAACGCAGCCGCAATTCATCTCCATGCATCAAGCGCATGTCTGTGGAACAACAGCAACTTCAATCCCAATTCCAATAAAAAGAGGTATCCCATAGGAACAACATTGCACCTACCTCCATCAGTCTTAGCCAAAGTGAAGAACGCGTTGGTCTTTTTGTTCAATCCAACATCCCATCTTACTTCAATGTTGTCCTGAGTCTGAGACTCTTTCAGTTTGCGATCATAGTCAGCTTCCAACTTGACCAATGGACCGAAAATATTCTGGTATTGATACCCATCTTCGTATCTTAATTTAATACAAAAACAGAATAAGCACATTTAACTCCACAAAGCACTACTCAAGAAGCAAAACCTTGCTGGGAAATAAATCATAAAACAAAATGTGCACCTTAGCAACACTTGTTGGGGTTCTTCGTCTACTCCAGGTTTTTCCAAACACTGAAATGTAGCTTCAATGTTGTCCTACAAATAAATAAATGAATAAATAAATAAATAAATAAAAACAAACCCTAGTACAATTTTTCTGTTTCCTCGTTTGTTTGTGTTTTTTTTAACAAAAATAAAACAAGATTCATTTTTACACAAAAAATATATCTGGTAAAGCACAATCAATAATACATTAAAATAATTTAAACAATAAACGGAAGTTTTTAATAACTTAACAACTTGATTCAGAAGCGACAATTATATAAATACCTTCCACAATTCTTCAAGTTTACTGATCTGTTGTGCCGATATTTGACGAGCTCGGAGTTGTTCTTGTTCCGACGGCATCTTGACCAACCAAGCAAGAAAGCTGCGATCGTTAATCAAGGGCTTCCATTGCTCTTGATCCCTACAAACAAACATCCAAAGCAGCAACTAGTTTAGATTAAAGAACAAAACAGGTACAACATTTCTTCATTGCATTCAACAAAAACCATACCAATTCATGTCCTTGAGACTACTCTGGGCTGCACATGGCTGACGACATAGCAACACCACTACGGAATCAGCTTTGGCCGGGATGAAACCAAGCACAAAAACATTACGACATCCGCAACTGTAACACTCCAAGATCGTCTCTCCAAGAGGACCATCCTTGTGAAGAGTCACTTCCTTGTGCTTGGCACGTACTAGGTGGTTGATAATGTGGCTGAAAAATTAATTTCCGTTTTAACTTCCAATCCAATGGTAAAAAGTGTAAAAAAAATCATGCCACTTAAACATTTTCATTAAGAAGAAAAATTTTTTTTTTACCTTCCAGAAGTGTTTCCTCGACCATTACAAAACCATCGCTTGCATACGTTGCACATGACAACGCAACTAGGATCGTGAATTCCACAATACCTTGGTGCACAACAAAAAATAAAGGTAGTCACACATTCCGTCTCCGACTTTTAAACAACATTTAAAATGTAGTCAACTAAAGGCATCCGATTTTTAGACCATGTTGAAAAAACATGGATACTAACTTGCAAGCATGTTCGGGAAGATCCTTCATGTAATATTGGTCTTCCTCATCTTCTTCGAACGTCAGCTCACCAAGTCCTTGGGTCGCTGCTGACAAATCTCTATCCAAGCCATTGGGTACAATTTCACCATTGATCTACAAACATGCAGGAAAGAATTATTAAAAATCAACAAAATACACCACACTTCGTGGTGCAACAAAACACATTATGAAAATCTGGTTAACGTTTATTTAACACGCGAATTTAAAAAATTCATAGTAGTCTAGTAACGGCACGATAATCATGGTACTACTACTATCATCCTTATATGGACAACTTTTATCAAGCTTTTATTATATCTTGGTAAACTTGCTCCACCTTTCGTACTATTAACAGCAGCACTTGAATTGAACAACAGAAGGAAAAAAAAATTGATTTTCAAGGTTAATGTTAACGTAAAAAATTTTCAGTGTCAATACATCGTTTTTGAATCATAGCACTTTGTAATTCATCATTTTTGTACGCTTGCAAAACCAGTACGCAAACACTAAACGATTGATGAATGATAAATTTTAGGCTGTTTCCGCCAATCGAAGTTTTCTAAAACGTAGCCTCAAAACTTGTGCAAAAATACTTCCGAAATTTTTCTAGAAAGACAATTTTTTATTTCCTAACTACATTTTTGACTTTTTTGTTTTTCAACACCGACGAGATCACTTCCATGTTTGTTTTTTTTAACTTTTTGATTTATGGTGCCAACCTACGTGACTTTTTAGTAGTACCACGTCCACTCAACAAAATTGTCTTTCACCTACAGTACAGTACTGAAACCGAATTTAGTTATTCCAAATCATTTTTCAACTCAAACTATCCACCCACATTTTTGGCTAAACACTTTATAGCTCGAGTTGTTATTCATTTGGGCAGCGTGGTGTCCGACAATTGTCTAGTAATAACCCTCCCCGTTACCAGCTCATTTACCATTCCGACCAACTCTTTCACGGGTCCAATCAACCATTTTGTCTCTCGACACTTTCCCATCCCCAGATGGTAGTCAAGGTAGATGGACGAGCACCTTTTTAAGCACCATGCCGTTTAGGGTTAACACCTAACCCTAACGCGTATTAGTCTCAACTTTTCCACCTTAAGTTTTCAAAGTTGTAGGTTTTCATTTTATTTTTTTTTACTTTCGAAATGTTGGGAGTTATAAACTGGGAAGATGCTATTCACCTGGCTATGTGTAGGTTGTGACGGATTATGGTCGAGCTGCGAAGCCTGCGTCGTTTGCGTCTGCGAAGGCAAAGTGAAGTCGGTAAAGTCGAATTCCGAGCCTTGTGTGTCGGCGCCTAGTAAATCGCTCTCCTCCGGATCGAGGAAAGTGAGCGTCTGCGAATTGGGTCCGTACGTGTCCACACTCATCTCGAATCGTTTGCAACATAGGATCCTATGAGTGAAGGAGGTGGTGGTGAACTAGACCCGAACCCCGTCTCGCTGGCGTGCAACTGGCTGCTATTAAGATCCGCCAACGAACGAAATCGCTCTCTCCTCCGAACTCGACGCTTACGCCATCTTACCTTATTCACCCACCAACACGACCGAATCGCTGTAGATTTACGCACGCTCCCGGGTCAAAGTGGCCGTTTTGCCCATATCCGTCAATGACGTTGGCTCGCGCTATTATCTAGTCATTAATCCGCAGATTAAGAGTTGAGGTAAAAGTAGAAATCAGGTGTGGGTTTTATCTTCGATTCCTTTACCCGCCTACCATGTACGGTTTCTCACCAAATGCACCATCCGTCTCCTAGAAAGGGGTGCAAAAAAACGCAAAACTTTCATAGGTAACTGTTGGACGGACGTCATTACTTTAAAGTTGGTAACGTCGCCAATGCGACAGCGTTTTAAACTGCGATAGGTCTCGTTAATTTCACTAATAAATGAATAAAAAATTAATACGGGTCTAATTGGTCTTATGTTTTTATAAATTAAAGAAATATGATTAAATTCACAGACTAATCTTGCGCAACTGCTGTAGTAATTATTGACACGAGACATTTTTTTCAGCTTAAAAAAATAATTAGTGTTTTAATTCGTAAAATTAAAAAAAAACTAAAAATAATTGATACTAAATTAAAACTAAATAAAGCGCAAGCACCTTTTTTTTTCTCATTCTAATTGATATTTGATTTGGAATTGAAACACAAAATGGAGTCACCAACAAAAATATTTCACACCTGACATGGCATCCCAACACATTTCCTATTTTTTTCCCTGTGCTCTTTAAAAACTATCAGTGGGTTGATATTGACATAGTGCTTTTCATGGAACTTCCCATCATTAATTAATAGTTCTCGTTTCTATATACACTATAAAAAACAGTTGGCAATTTTATTTTCCGGCTTAGTTGGATACCAACTTCCATCATTCGGCACTTGATTCAACAGCTGTTCGACAGTAAGTAGAACTTGATAAACATATGGATGGCATTGGGATTTGTAGACGTGTATATATGACTTTTGTCTAATTATTATTCTTCAGCCGACGGCGATCGACGCCAATGGTTGTCAGTAATTTAAAAGACGGGGGCCGTGATTGCCTTCACCCTGCACCGAGGGGTAGCAGTTCTTTGGGACCTTTCATTGCAGCATGTATCATGCTGCTTTACCAGTACAACTGGCGCTAGCTAACATGAACAATCTCAGCAACACTCGCCTCCCGCAGTCTGTGGCCACCTTTTACACAGGCTGTGCGGATCTTATGCAACCAACGCAAACCCTAAGCTCTGGCGGAGGAACCGACGCTGAATCGTCGCAACAAAATCACCGCCGCTACTCATCGTGGAACAAGGTGGATCCGCAAACTCCTTCGGCGAGTGACTCGGGTCGGTCGTCGCAGGAGAGAGCGGTCACGTTTGACTCGTCCGATTCAAGAAGTGGCAAGTGAGTGATAAGGGTGAAGTCTGCGTTCAGTGTACGGGATGGGGGTTTCTAACGATGTAATTGGTTTTGAATCTTTTGCAGAAGGCAATTAAAAATGTGCAGCAGCTTGCCGCGTTCCAGTACGGTACCGTACAAAATTTTGAATCGGCAACGGCTGAAACGTCATAGCGAATCCGACAACACTGCAGAGGATGGTTCGCACAACGGTCAGATTCAGCCGCCGCAAAAAAGAGCTTACATAAGGTCACCTTCGCCCACTACGTCCAAGAATGCTCGTTTCAGTCCTCTTGTTGCCAATGGCAGCGAATGGGATTATGTAGGCATTGAGTGATTCTCTTTTTGATTCTTATGGGTTAGCCGCACACCTCATCTTTCTAACTTTTTTTAACTAACTTAAACTGGGAGCTATGCAGTGTCAAGTAATACAAATGATCACGTGTGTCAAGCGAGGTGGGCAGCTAACCCATAAGTACTTTTTTTTTTTTATTGGAATTTTCTTTACCTGAATTGTGATTTCAAATTTAGTTGTCTGAAGAAATGTGGCAAAAGTACATTCAAGTCAAACAGACGGATGAAGTATTTGGCAAAAAAATGCGATTGCGAGATGCATTGCAGCAGTTATTGCAAGAGGACGAATCTTACTCCTGTAAGGTCATTCTCCTTATTTTGAAATGGTAGCATTTTTAATTGAAGGGCTTCGGGCGGCATAATGGTAAGCCACGTATTTTTAAATTGTTCAGGAGAGCCGTTTTTTCTGGTGAGAAACTCCATTGAGTACCATACTGAGCAACAAGGAGATTCTCGATATTGTGCTGCCGTTTTCTGGAAAATCCAGGAAGTGGTCATGTAACAAAGTTCTGCACTTTGATGTAAAAATGTCATTTTTTGGAAAAAGTGTGTGGCTTACCATAATGGTGCCCGAAGCACTTCAATTGAATTATCAACACTAGCCATATTGAACTGAAAACAATTTTGTTGTTTTCCTAGACTGCAGGTTATTCGTCGTGGGATCATCCATGAACGGATTTGGATGCAATAACAGTGACATGGATTTGTGTCTCATGCTCACTAATAACGAGGTAGAGCCTATTGCATCTGAAATCCTCTGCCGTGTAGTATTTTGTTCAAATTAACATCTCATGTCACAAACTGCAGATCAATCAGAAGTTTGAAGCTACAACCATCCTCCGCAACGTTCACCGGATTCTCAGGAAGTGTAGTGAGTTCACCGTTTGCAAAATGCTTATGAACACGATCCAGCTCAAAATTTGGTTCGTTGTTGATGGTAACTGAATTTTAGGTTTCATTCGTAATTTGGAATTGATCAAAGCCAAGGTGCCCATCATTAAATTTGTGGACAATGTCAGGTGAGTGTCACTTTTACGAATGAATTATGACCACGTTTGGACACGAGCTTATATATATGTATATTGATGCTTCCTTGGTTTTTTTTAGTGGCGTTGAGGTTGACTTCAACGTCAATAACGTAGTTGGCATCCGCAACACGCATCTTCTTAAATGTTATTCCAAGTGTAAGTTATTACTATTTTCTTATTGTGCGTTACAAAATATACAATATACACAGGCAACAGAATTTAAACCCAAAAAACTACTGCATATGCTCATGTAAAGTAGGGATTTTTGTGGACCATTTTTTTTTTTAAGGTTTAATTTATGGGATTGACTATTATTATACATGGGTACTACTTTTGAGGGGCTGAAATACATGCCTTAATTTGAGTCCAAAATTTAATTAGCAGTAGCCCAATTGATTTACAAACCAAAAAAAAAAAATTACAAACAGCGGGTGTTGTTTTAAAAGTTAAATCCTGCACCCTGAATAACATTATTAAAAACTATGATAAGGAATATTACATGAGTAGATACAGGAGTATTGATTTTATGGATTGACAACAGCTGTGTTTTTCTCCCTCCCCCCTCCCCCCAGTGGATTGGCGCGTCTGCCCGCTCATACAAATTGTCAAAATGTGGGCAAAGCAGCAAAATATTAACGACGCCAAAATGATGACCATATCCAGCTATTCAATTGTTCTCATGGTGATCCATTATTTACAGTGTATGTCATTTACAAGTAATACTATGCTGAAGAAAATGTTGAAACCTTTTTAACGGTAAATTTTTTGTTTTGTTTGGCTGCAGGTGGAGTACTGACACCAGTTTTACCGTGTCTGCACAAGGTGTATCCAGTAAGTTTGTTTTGTTTTGTTTTTTCAGTAATTTACGCTAAACAAAAGTCAGGTCAAGTTGTTTTTCCGTACTCTAACAAAATATTTCCCATTTTCAGCACAAGTTTTTATCCACCTCCAACGTGTGCAGTCTCAACCTCAACGAGGACCTTCCACCTTACGATTCGCAAAACAAAATGTCACTGGGTGAATTATTACTCGGATTCCTAGATTATTACAGTAACAAGTTTGAGTAAGCATCATCCCATCATTTTTAAGCTAATTTTTCTAGTAACATTAGTGCAAATAAATTGTTGCGATTTGAACTCTCCGAAAAACCTAACAGTTAATGTTTTGAATCGCAGTTTTCAAAGGGAAGCGATTTCCATTCGTACCGGATGCAAGTTGCCGAAGGTAGTTGTCCAGCTACAACCCGCACAAAAAAATAATGTTGGGCAGTGGAAATGCTTATCCATTGAAGGTAAACATTTAAGGTCTCCTAACAACTTCTGGTGTGGCAAGTTGAGCAATTCATGAATCATTGACAATCTGCTTCTTGCCCAACCAATGATAACTGATTGGTAAGAAGTCGGGTGTCACAGTTGCTCACACAAAATAATTGTGTCAGGAGGCCTTTAGAGTTGCAGATTAATTTTGACATTTATCGCTCATCCTTTTTTTGTTTTATATATTTTTTAGAACCGTTTGACTTGACCAACACTGCTCGTTCGGTTTACAACGAGGATGTTTTCCATCAAGTCTGCATGGTTTTCAAACAGAGTTGGCACGTTCTCAGGCAAAATAAGAATTTAAATAGCATCTTACAAAAAATGTGATCAAATGGCAGTATTTTCTAACCAATTAATAACCCGTTCATGCTTGCTCGTTTCCATTTTGAACTATAGTTTACCCTCGTTTTCTTTGTGTTTTCACGTGTCCGTAATTTAATATATATATATATAAAAATAACCCACTAAAAAAACCACAAAAGATGTTGTTGTAAATGTACTTAACCTATTTTATAGTTGTTATTGTGCAGGGATGATAATTTGTAATAATAAAAAAAAAAAAGTGTATTCATTATTGACAATTGTATTCAAGTAAAATTGAACTAGATGCATGCTCACCTGTCACGTTTCTCATAAAATGAACAAATTTTCATTGGATGCTGGTAAATGCTGAAAAGCCAAAATGCATTTTGTGGTTCTAAAACTTCAGGTACTTTGTGTGTTAACAGCCGCCACCACCATGGGGGTTTTTGTTAACTGACCTAAACTAGTGGGTATAGACACCAGTTGTGGTTAGTTAAAAGAAAAAAACAAAGAACTAGATTAAGTTGTTTTTTTTTTTTTAACTAAACTGGTGTCTATACCCGCAGACATGTGGCACCTTCGTATTGCTGACGGCTGCTTAAGTATTCATCAACAACATATAACGATACATCAATCAATAGGTTTTTTGAGATTAGGATTGGCTAGGAATTTTAATCAATCACAGCACCAACGCACATACCGCACAAGATACTGCATATGGAATGCAGAACAAACATTCACCAACACACGTACAACAGTTTCTTGCAGACATTAGGTGGTTCGTTCCATATTGAATGAAGAATATTGGCCTCCGCACTGCATGTATTTCATCAAAATAGCATTTTTCTTAAAAATAATGCAATGCCAAAACCTTACTATTTTCTACTACACAATTTTTTTTTTATATATATATAAAAGTGGTAAAAAAAAACAAAAACAAACATTGCTTGAGATGCCTTGAAAAATGGTTATACGTGGGGACAATATGCAACAACACTTTTAGACATGTATGATGTGAATTACCCGTTAAATGTGTCGATGCCCACAGAAGTTTACTTTTTTTTTGCAGGAATACGTTCTGTCGCATGACACCGTAGTAGGAACATGAAAATTTTCAGCAGCCCAACCAAAGAAATTGGTTCTGCTTTTCACCATACAGGGTTAGATAGAAGAAGTGCACTTATTACAGAATCAACATATACCAAGTTAACAAATGTATACAAACACTTTTATAGAAGGACGTGACAAATTCCTGGTTCTATATACCATCAAAATCTTCATTCTTCCATGACAATCTGGAATCTCAAAATTTTTGAGATGACACTGGGATATAAATAAAATTTGACCTTGTAGTGGCCAACATGATATTTTACAACCACATTCAAATGACAATTTTTTTATACAAAAAAAAATACAGGTACCTTATGAATACATTATAAAACAGTCTTTCGTTGATCAAATAAGCAGTTGTGTAGTGTAGGCAGCCAAAGTCTACACAACACTAGTGTAATGCAGTGTAATGTAGTGTGGCCCACCAAAACGAATCACTGGGAATGGTTCCACATACCAACTTCTTCAAAATAATCCAAAACATTGCCATTTTCTCTTTACCAATGTAAACCCATAGTACTGTAAGTTAATTACTAGCATTATGAATGCCTACTTTAAAAACTAGATCAATGTCACAAATAAAACATACGCTGGAGACAAAATTATTTTGGTCCTGCCTCGCTACACTACTGCTAACGTGCCAATGAAACTGTTGGACTAACTTATGAGGAGGAAAAACATGTTGTAAATAAATTAAGTTGACGTTGTCGATTGCTATGGAACTTCCTTTAGATCCAAAAAACGGAGTAACAAATCAATACGGATTAAAGAACAGTTCAGTTTCTTCTTCTTAATCGATAAAAAATATACCCTAGTAGTGTTCACGGTGAAACCAGATTAATAAAAGATAAATATATAATCACGATAAATCTATAAAATGAACAATTCCTGAGTAGTACAAAGTTGGCGAGTTTGATTTCATTGCTGTTAACTAATGCACCTGAGTAAACAGTGTAGTGTTGGTTTACATAGTAAACAGTACCCATCGTTTATTGTGACCACGTTAACCGCCGATTTGATTTTTAAAAAAAAAACAACTTACATATTACACATAGTTTAACATTTAATCACTAGTTTACCACTCTCTTGTCTTATTCCTCACGTGTTACCAAGTATGAGATGAGATGAGATTGCTTCCTTGGCAACGGTCAACACCTTGGTCACATTAAATGGCAGGTACAGTGTAAATACAACCGGGCAATTTTCAATGTGAGTATATCTCTCCTAACAAAGACTCGTGTGTTAATTTATCAATGTAATGTTAATGTCCACAAACACATCTTTTGTCGATGAAACTTGACATGAAAATTCATGCGCTTCTCATATTTAATGAGATATTTCTCCTTGATAAAGAGTGGAAATTTTGTGTTGTATAGGAAAATTCATTTAAAAAAATAAAATTAAAATAATATATCAATTACATATTTTAAAAAACAATTTATGACTATTCTAACATTTTCACATTTTTTTTTTTTGAAAAATAATTATGATTTTTGTTAAAAGTACAATATGAGTTTATACTTTTTTCTCCAACACATTCTTCCAAATATAAGTTATGATCAATAAATTTCTGAAATATTGGTAACGTTCGGCAATTTTCGAACATTGTTAAAATATATGACGAAACAGGTCGAACGAGCGAACCACGCGTCAATTGTATAAGTTCTACAATTGATGGCTTGCCCGGAAGAACGTTGTCTGTCACAAATCACAAATTCGAGTAAATCGCAAAAAAAAATCTAGTCTGGGCAACGTTCTTATGAACATGGTATTTTTACTGTCAGTTTCACAGGGATGTAGTGTTATTTTCTACCTGGTGATGGCACCACTAGCTAGATCAATGTGTATGAGAAACATGTTTACATAATAATCTCAAATTTCATTTTTTTTTTGGCACTTACAACGTTCTTCTAGGCAAGCCTTCAATTGTTGAAGGGATCCAGGCCACATAGTGATAAGCCACACACGTTTCAAGTTTTTTAGGAGCGCCATTTTTTTACGTAAAACTCCATCGCATTTTCTGGAAAATCTAGGAAATAGCAAAGTAACTAGCTAAAGGTAGGTACTTGGGGTTTAACGAGGGCACCGACTGGCTTTTACAGCTATGTCATTTGGCCCTCAGACTTTATT
>JAQIWH010003772.1:0-18855 GCA_034695005.1 Cryptops parisi
TTGTTTTTATTATTTATTTTTTTTTCTCTCTTTTGTTCTTAGTTTTGATGTGTTTTTTTTATGTACTTTGTTTATCCTGTGTTTTGTTTTTGTCTCCATGGGACGCAAATAAATCAAATCAAATCAAAAATAAGTGCTATATATAATCAGTGGTGAAGCGCACCCTCTGACCAAGGGGGGAGCAAAACACTATTTGCTGGTTAAAATGCTATTTAACAAATATATCAGGTAAAAATAAGATATACTAAGTCAGATCCATTTTCCAAGAGGGGGAGCGCACCCCCACCCTCCCCGGGCACTCCAGCACTTTAATTAGGATTTCACCATACCAAAATATTTCATCAACAGCAATGTTTATACTATTCGGTTTAGATGGACCTTAGTAGAAGAGTCTCCTGTGAGCGGATTAGCCGTTGTGGAAATTCAAACTCCTACTGGATATTACATTCAACAAGAAGATCTTAACGAATATGTGCTCTCCAAGACTGTGCCAACGTTACGAAGAGCAAAAATAAGCTACTACTCGGCAGTGTTTTACTTCGATCATGTAAGCAAAATTTCAACAACAAAATAAAGATAATATAATTCGCTTTGCCTACTTGAAAAAAATTAGCGATCGCTTGCCCTCCCATTCTCTTCAAACCATAATTAGTAGATTCAAAACTATCATTTCACTAATATACCCACCTTTTATTTTTTTTCTCCAGCTGGATTCTCACATGGCCTGCGTTAACTTCAGGTTTAATCGTTATTATCCTGCTGCCAACCTGACTCTCAATATGAAAGCCAAAGTTTATGAATATTATGCTCCTGGTAAGTTGTCTTCCGACTGAAATAAAAATTGATAATACTATGTTTAAACTGCCTTCTTGTACATTAAACATTTTTTTGCATTTATCCCTTTCCGCAGAACATTACAACGAACGCCGCTTTGAAGTACTTAATTTGTATTCTCTGGACATATGTCAAGTGTGTGGATCTTATCAATGTCCATATTGTCCGCACTACAATACTGCAGCAGTAACCACACTTAACTGGCTGATAGTGTTCTTTGTGTTATTCGTTTGGACTCGCTGAGTAATCAGGTTAAAATCCATGTTTGGTGTATATTTTTCCTATCACACATTGTAAATTCATCATTTTGAATAAAAATCAAACAATTTTAATTTCTTTTATGTCAAAGCCATTGTAGTAAGAAAGTCAAATCACTTATAAGAAATTCGTACAAATCGAGGACTTTCTGTGCCAGTTTCATTATTACCCCCTCCAATAGAAAATTTCCCCCAAAGTATCCGAGCTCCAATAAAAATAAAAAAAATAAATAAAATAAAAATAAAAAGTCAATTAAAATATGAACTTATTATTGTAATTTTATTTTAGAAAAAATAGTTTGCATTTTGATTTGAAACGTAATTAGTATTTAAGTGTTACTTTTTTTAATCATAATTAGCAGCTTATGAACAAATATATAGTTATTATGCACTCTACCTGATATCAATTCTTAATTACAAACCACAAACAATGGTATACAAAAAAATGTGTACAATAACATACTGGCTTGAATATACAGTACTAACATAGATGTATGAAAATGTGTATCACACCACCTATGTGATAGACAGCATGATTCAACTGTCTTTACACAAGACCTTGTGCTGATCATAAATGCATACATGTTTTCTTCAAACATTCCTGAAACAGAATATATGTTTGGTATGTTTTTCAATATTTTTTTAATCAATAACCAGCTGCGGAAGGCTTATATTCAGCCAGTACGGTAAATGTGATAGCTTGTTTATTAGTTTCTGATAAAGTTCACATATGTTACCTGCAATGTATAAAATCCAGGCATTGTATAAGCCTAAATTTAACCCATTCTATACAATGGATTATATACATTGCTGGTAACATAAACGTGAACTATAATGATTACAAAATTATTCACATATGTTACCAAGTTATGTTACAAAGTTCACATATGTTACCTGCAATGTATAAAATCCAGGCATTGTATGAGCCTAAATTTAACCCATTCTATACAATGGATTATATACATTGCTGGTAACATATAAACGTGAACTATAATGATTACAAAATTATTTGAACGAGTGATAGTTTCAAATATTAAAGCAAGCTTGACTACTGAAAAAATGCTATACTTTACGAAAAAAAGGTTCCACTTCAAATATGAAGAGAAAAAAAAAAACATATTAAATTGTTCAACAGCAAACAATTGAAAAAGTAACCTGGTTTGTTTTAAAACAAACTTTCCCATTCAAAGGAATGGATCAACTTATGAGTTATTTACAGCATGAATCAACAATTAATGACATGTAAAAAAAACCTCCAGTCAGTGACAATATTGCAAAACCATAAAGAATTATGTAAAAAAAAAAAAAAAAAATCTGTTAGCAAGCAACAATATTGCAAAATGTCTACTGTTGTATAATAAAAAATAGACTTATTACAGCATAGGACCATTAGAATGAAACAAATAAAAAATGATGTCTTTTACTTACAGGTGTCAATGATTGCAATTTTTGTAGCTACACTTTAGTTGCTCATGATGATTGTGTTGTGCTGCATTACTGTTTGCTCAAGCAGATTTGATGGAAAACAGCTGCATAAAATCCATATACAAAAATACAGAAATTGCAACAATAGCAACTGTGACGTAGAGTGCAAAGAAACCCCACTTTCTCCCAGGATTCGGATGATTCAACACCACTGTATTTTTGTCGAGTTTCAAATCCGGAGTTTTGTCTCCTTTCACTTTTGCAATGCTTCGCAATCGAGCATTTTCCTGAAAAAAATTTTTTTTACAAAAATATTCATTACAAGATTCTGGATGTGTTCATTTGAACAAATAATTGTAGCTGCTCTACTAAAAGAAACAAAAATTCTTAACAAACGATAAAGCTTTTTTTACCTTCACTTCTTCAATATGGGGATATCTTCCATACGTTTCCTTAAATGTCCCAGGTGATAGAATCTGAAAAACAAAAAAAATACAGATAAATAAATAGCAAATTTTTCATACAGTGGTTCCTCATGTGACAAAGTATTGTAATCTAGTTCAGTTGTCATGTAAACCCTACGGTTCATGTAATTTCTTATACCAAATCTACAATCACCTCGTTTTTCGGTTTCCTTACGAGTGGATCATATTTATCGTTCACCAGCGCTTTTTCCTTAAAAGATAAAAAAATATTATTGGTGTTAACAATATACTATGTGAAAAACAAAACAAAACACAACTCACAGTGAATAATATTTCAACAATTCAAACAAGCATCCATAATTAAGAATAAAATTGAGACATAGGTTATTTCAAAACATTCCTCAAATCAAAAAAAAATTGAAATTAAATCTCTTTTGATGGTTAAAAGTTTGGAAAAAAATCTATAGTTACCTTATTTGTGGATCTCCTTACAATAGGTGTGTAGTTGTTATCATTCACCTCCTTCACCCTCACTGGTGCTTTTTCCTGAAAAGACAAAACATTATTATTGTTTACAAAATATACTATATTAAAACAAAGTATAGAAACAAAATTTAAACAATTTAAACAAAACATATATAAGAATAAAATTATAGAAGGTTATTTAAAAAGGATTTATCAAGTCAAAATAAATTGCTTTTAGTGGTCACAAGATCAAAGAACCGAGCATGGTTTTGTTTACTGATAGGTGTCACAAATCAGAACTCCTGACATTAGAGAAACTAAGACACTAATCATTGAAACAAGCAAATTCCTCACTTAAATCATATACAAGTTGTATTTGCATGGTATATCAATTAAAGCAGTAATCGACTAATGTAGTAATTAGCATGTTAATGGGTTACTGCATTACCCCTTCTCATTTTTGCTTGGTTAGTAACAATGCCATTAGTGGCAGCCAGTTTTGCATTAATTACATACTTACAAACAAATTACACACAAAGTTGGGTGGCCTAAGTATAATCGAGATACAGTAATTTAGTTAATATTGAAGCAACAACACATATGGCAAAGTAAACGTGTTGCTGCTGAGAAACCTCCTTAAGAGCAGAGCTAGCACTCAAATAATCAAATTAATAAGTATAGCCTACAGGTAGTTCCTGAGTTACGAAAGAGTTCCATTCCACAGGTCTGTCTGCAAGTCAAATTTGTATGTAGGTGAGAACTAGGTATCTAACGTCAGTCAAATGTTTCTTACTATACTTAGTGTGCCTTTTTATGCATAAAAGAAACGCTGAACATCAAAGAACACTTCTTTAAGCAGTATGAAAAAAAAATAAGTTAACACCACCTCTTGTTTCTTATTGATCATACCAGAAGGAACACATTCTGACTTAGTAATTACAAGATGGCATCCCATTCCAATTTGCTTGTTTATCATTAAATCATTTCTCATCAAAATTAGAGACATTAAATGGGGGTAATAGCAACAAAAAAGTTACAAAATTTTCAAAAGGTTGGTCTGTAGGTTAGACGTCTAACTCGGAGACTACCCGTACAAGTAATTAGGGCTTAAAAGTAATATATGATTTAAGGTCTTATTTTAATAGGAGCCTACTCGCAAGAGTTGACAAAGTTAACAAAAATTCAAAAGTCCACTTCTTTTTCCAGCCACCAGCATATATTTATTGAATTAAAACAATATATAAATCCAGGCACCAGCATATATTTATTGAATTAAAACAATATATAAATCCAGGCACCAGGTAAAAATTTCCAGGTGCAGGTGCCCTGTCACCTGGTCGCCATGTACACCCCTGTTTGTGTACCTCTGCCTACGTTTTTGGCGCTGGTCCTATCTGCACCGATTCAAATTAACAATGATTGTAAAATATTAATTAATACGTATCGATTTAATAAACATGAAGCAAATAATTTTGGAAACACAACAGGTTATGTAGTGTCTGCCGTTTCTCACCATTTCTAACCAGACACACCCCTGAAAGCAATGTAAACAAATACTCTCATCAATAGCTTTATGCTTATTACTTATTATAACTTGTCACCCATTCAGGTTGAGTATGACACCTCCAGGAACATAACGCAGACACGAAATAAGTGATTGAATTGTAATTGAAAAACGCAGCACTAGCAAAGCGTGGCAAATTGAAGCGCCATAAATCAGAGTGCACGATGCTGTATATTGGCTTTATAAATTTATGTTCTGATAACAATATAATAGAAAGATAGTCAAAATCGAAAGTGTCCAGCCATCTCATTTCCCAAGAGGGAATAATCTTTACACCGATTCACAAAAAAACAATAGTCACACTAGGCTATAAGATTAAAAGAAATGAAGATGATTAGTCACCTCTGGCTCAGTCTTCTTCCTCAAGTTCCTTGAAGGGGTGTTTCTGTTGTCGAAGTCCTTGACCAACTGCAGGCAGTGGCCCAGGTTCTCCACTGGTTCCCATGTATCATCATCAGCTGCAAACCCTTTCCATCTCACCCGATACAACTTTTTTCCCCGTCGAATTTTCGAGTCGATTATCTGATTTACCTACGATCCCAAAACAATGTTTCAATTTCAAATTCCATCCTAGCTGCAATAGTTTATCGAAATAAACCACACAACAAAAGTACGAGTTCATGAACAATAATGGCGCCAATCAACGACCGCTAAATTTGAAATTTGCAATCATACTGACCCACAATATGGTGCATTACGCAGTGAAATACGCACTTAAGAGACTCACCTCATATTCCTGCTCCGATTCACTCCCAGATATTGACATTATTTTATATCGCTTTGTGTTTATTTGTTCGAAAATAAGGTGATGTAACTAACAACGAACTCGAAAGTGAGGTCAAGTCACAAGTGTTTGTATTTTTGTGATTTTTGCACACGACACCACAATGTCGTTGACGAAGTTGTACATCCGGGACACTGGTTTTTGTCCGCACCGAATCTATGGTTTCTGAAACACCAACAAGTTTCGATTTCAAATTCGTAATAAAATAAAATACAAATTTTGCAATTCCCTCCATATTCTGCCTTCCGCCTTTCGATTGGCGACCTTTTTTTTGTATTACGCTATGTTTTTTAAATATATGTCAAATAAAGATTATAATTTGTTATTGGCTCATACAGGTGTTTTACCTGTATAACAGGCTCAAACAAGTGTTTTTAAGCAATTTGTTTTTAAGTTTTGAAGTTTATAATTTTGTAAATATTTTTACATGTAAATCAATTCTTAACCCCCCCCCTTCTCAAACTCGAATCTTAGGTCAAGTCTCCCTCCTGACCAAATTTCTGATTACACCCCCTCCCCTCTGCTAAACGCTAAGCTTTGTGCACTGTGAACTTTGAATTACACTCTGAGAAAAACAAAAACAACAACAATAAAGTGTGGGTCTACTCACACTTTATTGTGAGTAGTTTGATATGCAAATTAACGTTCGCTCAAATTCTATGAAAGTACCGTTTTTAAAAAACTAGTTTTAAATTAAGACAACAATGATTGGTGATACATTTCGTAATTGATGTAGTAACATACGATAACGTCATATGCATGATGCTTTTGAGATACATGTACATTTCGTCTATAATTTGTCACAAGCTGTGTGCTAAATTTTCTAATAAAATATATTAAAAAAATTTATTCATTTTTCTTGACATTTGATTATCAAGAAACACAACAACTTAAGTATTGTACCCTGTAGAAAAAGAAACTACTTTGCAGAAACTGTCAACGTTATATTGTATACAAAAAATGTACTACTAAATTATTTAGTACACTTTTTCTGTACTAAATAATAAGTGTACTAAATAATTAAGTACACTTTTTGTTTACAATATAACGTTGATTCAGCATACAATTTAGTCTAAATTGTATACTATATATGAACAAAGTTGCAGTGTATCATCATTCTGTCCAAACGATTTTTTAATAAACCTATTCTTGCTAGTTTTTTTTTTTAATGACAGGTTAAAAAGAATGTCTAAAAAATAGAATGTTGTTTATTTTTAAACAAAAACTTTTCACAAAAAGTTTTCCACAAAAAGTTGTTTCGCAAAAAATGTTTTACAACGAGTTTTTTCGCAAAAAGTTTTCACAAAAAGTTTTTTCGCAAAAAATGTTTCACAAAAAGTTTTAAAAAACAATGAAATTTTGAATTTAAATTTATTTGAGCAAGTATACCACACAGCCATGGCTGTGTATACTTTGTCTACAGGTATAGACATATACATAATGTATACAAGCACAACATGATATTTCTGAATAAAAAGAATTTGATTTACGTTTCTACTATTCAACTAACTACAAGTAAGCTTACTGCTTGAACTCATTAAGTATTTCAATTACTTTATCCAATTGAATTAGTAAACTTATCGAAACTTGAATCCATATACTTTAGATACATGACCTATCAGTTATGTACTTATTGCCATCGTACATTATTGAAAATGGAAAATTCTTAAATAAAACTAAAAAGAATTAAGACTTGTTGTGTTTCTTCATATTCAAGTCGACTTAATGTATATTGCGATTGCCATATCCGATTCAATCAATAAATTGATCGAATCATCATGGGTATCAACATACATACATACATAGATGCTTGAAAAAAAGAAAAGTGGACACTTATCATCAGTCAGTCATGCATTTATTGCCGTACTACCGATGAATGACATGACGTGTGTGCGCATGTCAAGCACACCTTCTCAGGCCATATGTTCCCTCCCACGGTCATGCAAACCCTCTCAACTCCCAAGGAATGAACTGTCTATGCTTCCAACACCTGACCACCGGGTCAGGAGGTATTTATACGAGCGACCTCAGTCGCTCCCAACCACTGAATTCGAAGGTTACGTAGACAAGCAGGAAGTGCAAGAATCGAGATTCCAAACTTGTTGACAGAACAAAATGCCAAAGATTCTGCTTCTGCTCTCAGCGCTTCTAGCTCTGAGTGAGGCATCAGTGTCTCACGACAAAGCCAGTTATCGTGGGTAAGTGTTGTTATTGATGACACCAATGACAAATAACTATCAGTTTCAAGTTTTGTAATAATTTGGTTTTCATAAAATAAGCGAAAGTTTGATTTTTAATTTGTTTTTGCTTTTCCATAGTGATAGCTTGTTTTGAACATATTTGGTAACTTTTCAGTAATACCTGTGTGAAGTAGCATAAATGACAAATCAAAAACAAAAGTATATACATATATATAAAAGAAAAGTAAATATTCATTAATAACTTTACAATAAAACATTTTTTCAATATCAAACAATTTCTAAAATCCTATCATAGTGGAATCTGGGTATTTTAATCACTTTGGGATTATATTAATTTTTTTTATTGTGCGTTTTGATAACAATAGCCAGCTGAAAATATTAAGCAATTGAAAAAAACAAACTGTGTTGAGACCGACTATTATAATAACAATAACCGATTGATAGCATTATCCGTGATTTAAATAAGCGGATTCCACTGTATAATATACAAGTAGTGTATAATGCAACATGACATTTCATATATAACTTTATATGACAAGAAATACTGATGATCATTCTGCATCGCGTTATATTTATCAATATTAGATATACTGTACTGTAATGTGAGATATTTTGAATAGTGTACTGTGTATAATTTGCAAGAAAGTGTTAGTAATGTTGTTTGAATTTCTTGGTTTAGTTTTAATGTAACGGTATCTTATTCCATCCTAAGCGGATTCTCTGAATAGGTAAATGTAGACATACTGTGAAATTGTAAGGTCAGCGTGTTTTCCGGTGTTGATAATAATTTAATTTCCTTTCAAATGGCAAACGTATGAAAATGTCGTCAATTCTTATGCGGCAATCAAAATAAAATAATTTAAATTTTTTCTAATGATATGACCGCGTTTCACAATTGATTTTGTTAAGTCATATTGGTGCAAGATAAAATACACGTGAAAGTTGGAACTTTAAATAAACTTTTTTAAAAATAAAACGATCATAATTTTAAAAAAATTTCAAATGTAACACAATTCCAAGAACACAGAAAATTCTCGAATAACTAATAAAACTGATCCTTGAAAATATGGTTTAAAAACATGTATTCTTTTAATGACGATCGAAATTCAAAAGGACGGCTAATCCAAAAAAACGTTATCGTATTTTATTATCAATTGATGTATATAATGCATAAATATTAAATTTATAACCTATAAATCACACTGACCAAAAACTGTCAAACGGCATTAGCAAAACAAAAGGAAAAACTCCAGGTGTTTCTAAAATGTTATCGGTGGATGAAAGTGAAACATGTCATCAATGATCGTTATCAAAGTTTTTTTCTGAGTAGGCTATGCTATGCAATACATATACATGTTTCTAAAAGGTCTAGCTTAATTGTCAATCACGAATGTTACGCGTCAAAACAAAACAAACACATATAAAAACACGGGTCTGAAAATGCTTTCCTTTTCAGATAACATAGGATGAAGTTACGTAATTGTATAGGCTGAATGTCTCATAATCGTTATGTTTTATGATCTTCATAAAAGGAGTATGCATTCACCCATGTTTATATGGGTTCTTTGCTGCGTTTTGATTCGTAGCATCTGTGGTTAAAATTTGACTAGACCTTTTAGGAACCCCCTTTATAGAAGTATAACAAAGTTGAAACTTTAACACAATCTTGTCCTTTTATTATTGATAAAATCCGTTTATCTTTTACAGTGGAATTCAGTGATTATAATCCCGGATAGTAATATCAATCGGTTATTGTTATCATTATCAGTCGATCCCAAAACATTATTTAACGTTATCAGTTATCAAAAAGTACTAGTCCAAAAGTGATTATAATAAACGGATTCCACTGTATTTCTAATTTTTTGTTTAATTGTATAATACAAAAAAATGATGAAAAAAAAGAATGTGAAACTGCAATAAAAACTTGCAAATCGACTATAAACTATTAAGATTCTGTTTCTTTGGCCAAACAAAATACACACAAAACAAATTAATTTATTAACCTACACCATTTTAATATGAACCTTTGTAATATGGTACGTTAAAAATTAATAAATAAAAAAACTTAAGTTTTGAGTGTCTGCAGTGAATTAATTATTTTAGAATGTTAACTATATCCAGAAAAATATCAACTAGCCTATTCTAACTTCTAGCCATATTTAAAGTATAGTTTATTAGGGTTTAGAACATTTCACCACCAGGCCGTTTTGCCGCGGGGACGTGACACCAACGTTTTGATTATTAAAACAACTTTTAACTAAATCCAAAATCATATTTATTTTTTAAACGTTCCAGGAATGTTGACTGCAGACTTTGTGACTATTCTTACAGAATTTTTGATATTCTAAAGTATTTCATTATTACACACGTATTGTGTGAGTAAATTTAATGATATAGGCTATATATCATATAAACAAATCTGTTTATTTAGAAATTAAAACTGAAATTCAAACTTTACTCGCCTGTGACATAAATAGACAAATTCAATAAAATCTCAGTGACGAGTCAACAGTGACTTTTGGCCGGCGAATCGGTTGGGGCGAATAGTCCCATCCTCAGTTCATTACAACCAAGCTAATAGTAAAAGTAAATATAACATACAATAGCATATCATAAAATAAAATGAATAACATTTCAACTCAATTAAACTTGTATGTACAAGTATATTGACTCTTACAAAAACACATTTAAGCTTGATCGCAATTACGCTTTTCTCCCAAATTACCCAGAAAAAAAAATATTCACCTACCATTGAATTTATTATTAATCCAAAAATCTTATTAGTATGCTTGAAATCAGCATGTACATTGCAAAAAAATCTATATATTTTTACAAAAGTCTGAAATTGCTGAAATGGATGCACCAATTTTACAATAATAATCATTACGAATTATTTTCGTTTATCATCCCTACTAACTTTATTAGTGAAAAACAACATTAAGAACAGTTTCTACACAGTTTCTTTCCAATTCTCGTTTCACTTTTCCTCCCATTTTCTTCCATCTAATGATGTGCTGAGTTGGGGCTATTTGGCTTTGGTTCATACAGCTACTAATCGTAAACAAGCCCAGCAATTTTCTGCTCAATTTACACAGCATGACCGAACTAGACAGCAGAAGAAACTGCCACAAATTTATATGTTTTATCATGATTTTCTCTTCATAACATAAATAGAAAAAAAATTTGATAATTGACTTGAAGTAAATTGACGATAAGTATATGTAAAAGCATAGTGAATATACCAATCATTACGTTTCTTTTGAGATTTCTATTATTAACCGTGAATTTTGCAATGAAGTAAATTTAGAAGCTTCTGAACATTGATAAAAAAGCTTGGAGTGGACGTCAATTCAAACAGAATTGGTTAATTGCGGAAAGTTCCTCCATTCTTGATGCTGTATAGTATATAATTATAATAGCCTACAACTAATGATTACAGCTATACTATTGGTTTCTCGGTAAGTAATGATACAGCCTTATGAGTGCACCCCTTAAGCACCATATGTTTTTAATACTATGTTACATTAGTGAAAACCCCGTTAATTTTAGCAACTTTGAGTTTAAAAGACCAAATAATTAGCCTTAATCAATGTTTTAATTAATTAAGTCTACAGTATATCTGATAACACAGCATATGGTCTACTGTCGGTAGATACGTGTGAAGTCCTTTGGGACATCCGGTAAACACCGTATACAGTATTACCTAGGCCTACTTGTGTTTTTAATAAGGTACACTACTAAGAGAGCTAATGATTACATTAATTATAAATAATCATTATTGATTAATCTCTTAATTAATAATAGTCTACACAGTAATTTTCTTATCTGGTATTACAATATGATCTTTGTCGTCAATACAAAGTTCTTTGGGGAGTCTCTTTAGCACCATATATCTACTCTTACGCTAGTCGAATAGCTATTGATTATAGTAATGATAAATAATTAGTCTTAATAATAGTCTACAAGTGATTTTCTTATCTTATAACACAACATATGATCTTTGTAGATACAAAGTTCTGCGCACAGTGCCAAAATTGAATCATCAGCTGCGCTTACTGAGAGAATTACAGTTGTCTGATCCTGATGTAAGTGAACTCCAATGAAACTCAACAGTTTTTCACATTACATTTCACCAGCAGTTAAATAAGTATTATTAGCAATAATTAACCAGCAGTAGTTAAGCAATTGAATGCAATAATGTCATACTTTGTGGTTTGTGTATATTTGACCACTACAAGAGAGTGGCCACAAAGATTTTGAAACAGAAGATGAAAAAATCAAATTGGGCGTTTCAATTTGAAAATACAGTACAAGGATATTATAAAATCCTAGTGCAGTTTGAACAATTTCATAACTTCCGGTCTATGCATGATTAAATCAATCTATAAAAAGAGTAAGATAAAGAATTCATTAAGACCGTCTGACACACGCAATTTCATGTTTGGCAATTCAAGCAACTTATGGACAACTATGACGTCAACGTTTTGCCTAAGCTCAACAAATTAAAACTATTAAAACTAATAGTTTTAATAGCCCAACAAATTAAAACTAAGCAAGACCGTGAAAATCACAGTTGTCCACAAATTGCTTAGATTACCTAACCAGAAATTGTGTGTCAGGCGACCTTTAATGCCACCTGTCACACGCAAGAGTTGTACAATTTTAGATAGTTTGTTGACAACTGTAACATTAGCTTCCTCCCCAACCAATGCAAACTATTGTAGTTGGTAAGAAGCTGACAATCACAGTTGTCCACATATTGCTTCCCTTGCTCATGACTTACCACACCAAAATTTGCGTGTGTCAGGTGGCCTTTAGAATCTCACTCAAGTTTATTATTGTCAATGTTAATTCTCTTTGTACTGCAATTACAGACTTAAAATTGACCAACAACATCACACAATTTACTGTCTCTTCTATTGGAAGCATTTTGTCAATCCTGATTCTGCACAGAAATAATGCTAATCCATTTTTTGAAATTATTAAATAAAGTACAATGAATCACTCTTAGAATTATTCACTTTACTAGATTACATATCACATCAGTATAACCATTACTTTTTACAGATTGGTTTTATCAGAAGTTATGAAAATTTAAACCTGCACAAGAACACCATGTATTGTAATTGGAGAGCATTTTGGCATTTTTTTACTAATCAGCTGAACTAATTTCCTAATTAATCCATAAAATTAAATAAAAGTTAAATTACTAATCTTTGATTAACCTCAATGACCTAGGTGTAGTGAGCCGAATATCCGGCTAGTGACTACAGTAAGATAATGCTTTGTTATTATTATTTTTTTTTCACAAATAGATTGACTTCTGGTCCGAACCAAAAGCCCTCAACGTGTCAGTAGACTTGATGATTCACGAGAATAATCTACGTACACTAAAACTTTTGCAACATGCACGTATTGCCTATTCGATTCTCATCGATGATGTCCAAAAGTAAGTAATGAACAGCATGTTTAGTTTTTATAATCACTTGAGATGTTTTTTTTTCTTCATATATATCGATTTTAACATCAAATAGGTTTATACAGTATCAAATATCATTGCATTGTTCCATTTTTATTACTTGGGCATACAGTGAATTGCTAAGTCAACTCATTGATCAAACTGTTAATCAGTAATTCGGGAAATTCCATATCGACATTTGAAGAACCCATTGACTAGGTTATGTAATTAGTGAATGGTTTTTTTTTATCTTAAACTAACTCCCCTTTATCTCTATGACAACGGTGATACTTTTGGCACGACCGTGCCAATAACTTATTAATAAATATAGCCAATACCGGTATATACTGTATTTTTTATCAGTTCAATAACTGATAAACATTTACATATGCTTAAACATATAAATATTAAAAAAAATATACAATAACAAAAAAATCAACTCACAGAAGTATTAGACAAACTTGAGAGTCTTGTTTAAACATTTTCAGAATTATCGATGAAGATGAAAAAAGTCGAACTCAACTTCGAACTTCACCATCATCCCGATCACTAAGTTTCAGCAAATATAACAGGCTACAAGAGGTGAATCATACTATTCTACAATTCCAATATACAGTCGATCCTCCTATAACGAGCTACTCAAAATACATTTCACCCAACCAGCGATTTCAAAAGTGAAATTGTTCTTTATTACAATGAGTAAAACCCTCACAACGAATACAGTTTAGCAACGAAATAGACAAGTGATTAGTTGTGCAGTATTTGTATCTCTGTGCACAACTTTGTCTTCAGATAAAACTAGGATTTTCATTGAAAAAAGTGAACACATTAATAATAAACTAAGTTATACTCTCAAAGAAAGTAGAAATACCTCACTATTGAAATCAAATTTCATATATTACCTACAACGAGTTTTTCTCATAATGAGAGTCTTGCTTGAACCAATTAAACTCGTTGTATGAGGTTTGACTGTATCGGTGAAAAACTAAACTCCAAAAGATTAAAGACACATACTTTATTTTTTAGATTCACTCTTGGATGGAACAACTTGAGCGTTCCAATCCAAATATTGTCAAAGTGATCACTATTGGGCAATCCTATGAAGGTCGTGATTTGAAAGTTATCAAGGTGAATTGTTTTATCCGAATACTATCAATGACCTAGTTGCATCTATTCAGTTATTCTGAATAAATTTTCTGTATATATATAGTATATGTAATTGTTTAAAAAGGTAGAGTTGTTGTATATGTAATTATTTAAGAGGGTAGGGTTGTTGTATAGGCTATGTAATTGATAGTTAGGGAGTTACCTTAACATTAGAAAACTGTAAAATATAAGTGTTACTATGGCAAGGCTAGAGTTAGGTTTTGCTATTCTACCATAAGATTTTGTTATCTTCTATTTTGTTATTTTACCTACACTTTATTAGTGGATTAGTTTCGAGGCCCGTAGTCCCATCCTCGATAGTGCATGATAATTGAACCTATGACAAAAACAACTCGCAATATGAAAAGTTATCAAAAATGTTTTATGTGCACCATTTCAATTTGAATTTTTCTTACATAACTAGATTAGCGGAAATCCAGGGCAAAACAAACCTGCTGTTTGGATAGATGCTGGAATTCATGCAAGAGAGTGGATTGCACCAGCCACAGCAACATATATCATTAATCAAGTAAGTTAATACTCATAATATAAGATCATAGACTGGTTTCTAATG
This sequence comes from Cryptops parisi, assembly GCA_034695005.1. Lineage (NCBI taxonomy): Eukaryota > Metazoa > Arthropoda > Chilopoda > Scolopendromorpha > Cryptopidae > Cryptops > Cryptops parisi. Next base: position 15,134 of record JAQIWH010003772.1, read on the forward strand.
ATTTAATATGTATATAAGGACTTCTAATTTCAATTTGTCAATGTTTGAAATAATTCCAGCTTGTTAACGACTATGCCAGTAACAAGGACCTTGTTGATAACGTTGACTGGTATATCATGCCAGTAGTGAACCCAGATGGTTACGAATACACGCATACTCATGTAAGTCAAATAGTAGCCAGTTGGCAACTTTGTTGTTCTTAAGTTCTAAATGAAGCTATAAAATGTGTTTATTTTAGAGCCGTTTGTGGCGCAAAACACGATCTGATAATGCCAATGGTTGCAAAGGTACTGACGCAAATCGAAATTGGGGATTCCATTGGAATGGTGAGTTGGCTCTTGTAGTTGACAAAATGAAATTGTTTTCTAGAATGCCACATATTGTAGCCCATTAAATTGTCTTTGAACTGGACTGAAAGAAACTTCCAGTCTAATACTATTATTCCAGGTTATGTCAAAACAATTAGAAGAATAATCCAAATTATGCATAGTGTCTAAATTAAAAATTATTGTACTGATTACATTTTGTATACAACACAGTTGTTGATTATTATATCTAATTTTTCAGTACACTAGTAATTTCATTTTTTGTTATGTGGTTCAGTATTGCCTATAAATCGCCTAAACTATAAATGTTTTCCACAGAGGGTGGTGCAAGTAGCAGTCCATGTTCGGACACTTATCGAGGTACCAAGGCCTTTTCCGAACCAGAGACAAGAGCCATTGCGAAATACATTCTAGAAAAGAAAGACGACTTCAAAGCTTTTCTAACACTGCATTCTTATGGACAGATGTGGTTGACACCATGGGGTTTTACTTCTGCATTGCCTTCAGATTATAAAGAACTAGTGAGACATTGATAATTTTTCAACCCGAATTTCTTTTTAAAAAAAAATAACATTTAAGATATTAAAAACAACAATCCTATCCCAGGTTTCACTTGCTGAAAAAGCAACGAAGAGTTTAGCAGCTCATTATGGAACAACTTACAAAATTGGTTCCTCGACTAACGTTCTTTGTAAGTATTGCATTATTCAGTAACTGATTCTCAAAGACAGCGACAAAATCATTAAAACATATTGATCTATAATGGTACATAAACAGGAAACAAGGTGGTAATAGCGGGTGTCCTTATACAATTTTAATACTTAATTGAAGGTTTGCACAGAATAACGTTGTATGTTACAAAAATTCAATATTGAGATTATTATGGAAAACTGTGAGTATCTCATATATGGGCTTAGCTAGTGCTGTCAATAGACAAACTCATATCTACCTAAACCATACACATATCACTTCAAAATTGGGCACCTAATATGTGACAATCAATGTGTTGCTGAATACTTCTTTTGCCATTTACTCAAAACTATGAATTGTTACATGCAACGTTATTCCGGGCAAGCCTTCAATTGTCTAAGAGCTTCGTGGACACCCTGTATGTCACTGAATCCACTGAATACAAAATATAACGTTTGCTTTTAAATGCAGATATTGCTTCTGGAGGATCTGATGACTGGGCAAAAGGAGAGGCTGGTATCAAGTATGCATACACTGTGGAACTTCGAGACAAGGGTTACCATGGATTTGTTCTACCAGCCAGTAATATTATACCCACGGGAAAGGAAACTTTTGATGCTGTCAAAGTAGTAGGGAATCAAGTTAAAACTGAATTTGGTTTGTAATTGATAAAATAAACATGACTAGATGCCAAACACCTTTATGAAATTGTACCACTGCACAATACAGCATGATTATTTATTTGACCTTATACCATTCATAACAAGTGCTTTACAAATTTATTGTTACAATTACAATAGTATTAATAATACTACAGTCATCATACCTCTGTGATTAAATAGTTAAGTAGTTTGAATATTAATATTACGTATTGTTTATATACAGGTCAGACCTCACCAATCTAAAACATGTTTTTGTCTATGTTTATGTAAGCTGTAAATGATATCAGTAATCCAATACAGTACTTTATATGCATTATTTTGCCATTTTATAACCTGAGCTTCGTTGGTTCGGAAAACCTGTTAAACCGACAACTTGTCCAGTGGCAAGCTTTTCGGATTAGTGAGGTCTAACCTGAACTGTATTTGTGTTTCATCAGTTAAAATGTATTATGGACGGTTAACCAAAATATGTCTCCGTCTTTTCACTGCCTTGCGTCGAAAATATTGTTCCGCTATACACAGAAATATATCAATCGCATTGACAATTGACAACACTGATATTCCTGCAAAAAAACCCAGATTCCCCCCAATATCTGCTACCAAGGAACTCCACGGATAGGTAAAATATTCTTCAATTATTTCATACGAGTTTTCCGAGTAATATAAGTCAACTGTACGAACATCGTTGCTTCCAACCTTTTTATAACTTGGTATCGCCTCGCTGGTTGTATAAATAATCTGTGTACATTTACGTGGACAATCACAGCTGATCGTACGGAATGTGTTGATATAAAAATTCAAGAGCTCGTTATATGTAGTATATGCTTCCCTTAAGGTATTACAAGCAGGAAGCTGGAGATCATGAAATGGCAAACTAAGTAAATTAAAAACAAAGTAAATTAATCATGGTATAGTAACTTTAGCATTTCAAACATTCTTAAAACTTTATACCAGAATACTGTACAGTACTTCATACAAAAAAGTAACTTGATTCCAGACTGATACATACAAGATGCAACAATGTAATTTCCAGAATGGCTGCCTAAAGTGCCTATAATGTGGGCATATGCACGCACCCATGGGTGTTTGGACATGTTTTAACTAGTTCATGCAGTTGCAAAAACAATACAAGTGTGTGAGTGTTATGGTGTAAAAATTAGTTAAACATTTAGAGCAGCGCATTCTGTGATAACCCATGATGCACATAATGTCCAAGACCTCTTGGCTAAGAAATCAACTACCAGATTGGATCATGCACTCTATTCACCTGACAGATTTCTGGCATTTCCAAAAAATAAAATGACAAAGATTTTCCCGTGCGCTATTTTTCCTAGAATCCTCCTACATACGTGGAAGGCAAACAAATTCTACCAAATTCAGTGCAAGATACTAGAACTAGATGAAGATAATGATTTAACGCCAAGATTGGTAGTAAGTATTTGGGGTTTAAGAACTGCACCGACTTACGTTAGGGTAGATCATTTGGCCGTCACATGAACTTTATTAAATCGAAAAATGCTTGAACGATGATGAAATGAAGGTAAAGCAATGGAATAGGGTTTTGTGATGCAGGAGGAAACAAGAGTGCCACGAGAAAACCAACACCAACAGTATACCTGCAGTTTAAGATCTCTTCTAGATGCATGTTCACACAATAATCCTCACAATTATTTGCAAAATCGTCATCATTTACGCATGGATATGACAATTGATTAACTGCTCGGATCTAAATGTCAACATATTAAGTTTTTACCAATGGTACTTTTTATATTAACTTATTTCAAGCATCCTGTAGTGTAGAGTGTAGATAATTCAAGTACAGAATCTATTTATGTGAAGATTAGGGGAAGACCGCCTATATTGGACCACTGCTTAAATCAGACCAGTGGCATATCTAGAGAATGTTGGTTTAATTTTGCCCTCTCGATGTATAATATCAACCATCGTAGTGCGATTACTTGCCATAACGTATTTCGTTAGCCTCCGAGCATGCTTTCCGTTGCTGTGTTAGTTTGATTGTTTTTCTGCAATCTGAAGTAATTTT
>JAQIWH010003773.1:0-18854 GCA_034695005.1 Cryptops parisi
TATATGCATACACACACACACACTATGAATACTTGAGTAAACCCATTTAAAATGTCGGAAAATGCTTTCTCTATCCCGCCGTTCAGTGTTACAATTTAAATCTTGAATGTAGGGTTCACTTCTAGATCGGGCAAATGCCAGCCCTTTTCATATTTCAAGCCAAGCTCTACTATGGTCAAAGAGTGGGTGGATTAGTGTGTTTAAAGGTGTTATGTAATGTAATTTTTTTTTCGGGAGAGTTTTTTTTTATGTACGGTTGTGTTTCGAATATGGTAATTATTGACGCAGATTATTATCGAACGGCAAATTTACAAGAATCTACTTTATTGATACTAAAATAAAGATAGTAATTTTATTATTAAATATTTTTTTGTATACCCTGTTGATAGACAGGGTGTTTCAGGACCTCCGTTACCCACTTCTAGGGCATTGATAGAGGTGGTGCAAAAGGAGCAAGTTTTTCCTACGCGAAACTTTACGGACAAAATCGCGTCACGCGATACAGACCCCCGAAACCTGGCTCCATCTGTTCCACGCGTTGTGCGGGGGGGCTGGCCCACCCTACAGATACAGAATTACTGGTGGTTTGCATCACGTGACGCTTTTTTCTCGAACTTTTTGCATTGGAAAAAATTGTTTTTTTTGAACCCGCTACGTGACGTTTGTAGTTCCTGAATGAAACACCCGCTATAGTGTTTTTATGACATCAAAATTACTTTATTTAAATGTTCATCATATGAACATCCATGGACTATATTATAGTATAAATGTAATAGGTTATTTTAATTTTGCATTCATTGTTATGGAACGCAAGTTTGGGATCACCCTGTAGTTCGTCGCGTTGAAGGATAATTTAAAAAAGAAGCGCATAAACAGTAAGCGTCAAAAGGATACTCCTCGTCATTCCCGTTAAGTGGACAGGAGATTGGTCTGTCTCGGTTCATCATGACGATTATTGTTATTATTACGATCAACCCTGTTGGACGACAACGATGGTCGTCGTCGTTACCGCTTCGTTGACCCACGAGACGTACTCGCTGCCGATTGGTCGACCCCGAAGCAGTGAGTGAAGATCGCGTTGGAGCAGATTGAAACGAGGAGATGCGATTTCCTCGTAGCTACTACTACAAGTGTTGATAGCTCGGTGTCGAACAGTACAGTACAGTAGTGCCACTACACTACGACACCATCACCATCTCAGCACCACTAACGCGCGTGTCATCACGGTGATAATTAACCACGAGCATTGACGCCGTTGTTCATCTCGCACGTCTATTGGTGAGTATTGATTTTTGTCTATTAATCATCATCATCTCTTTTCGATAAGTTCAGTTGTTTGGCGTGGGATAGACTTAGTATAAATTGAATTAGGATGTTTGTTGGATTAAGTAGAATTGTGGTTTTTACTTTATGGATGGTAGGATGTAATCCTTTATATCGATCGGTTATTTATTTTATTTTATTGCGGCATGGTAATGGTCTTTTAATAGGTTGTCTGTCTCTACGGATTTTGTTTATTGCTTCCCCCCCCCCTTTATTGCAATACATTTTTTGTTTGGATTTCGATTTGGTTTATCATTTGGGTTGGTCGGCTAGGGACACAATCGAATGACACTTTTTTACCATTGACATCGACGACGTGCGTGAGTCGATCACGCTTTGAGAATGACAGCATTTCTGTATGAAAACAAACAAATGTCAGTTTTGTGGACACCGTTATCCAACATCTTACGTCATTTTATTCAAAGGTCGTTGAACTCGCAACACGTTGACTGGAAAAGTTAAGTTGACGATGGGCAGTCACGAGAAAGCAAATGACAATAGACACTCAACCCGACTCGTGGAACAATAAAATTAATGTCATTACTAATAACTGTCCTTCGTCCAAACCGTTGGTCGCGTGCTGAAGTGAAGCAGGGTTTAGTCGATGGACGCTTCAGCTAGCTACGTAGACCGGGTGGCTCAAAAGTCGTGTTAGGTTAAAATCAACACCGGGCTGACAAAAGTGTCGTGTGATGAACATTTCTACAGCTATGCCGTAAAACGGTCATCTTTGTCCGACATTGGACGTGTGGGACACGAGTTGATGTCGTTTTTGGCACTTTGGTTTTTTAAGCCAACGCGGTGGCTACTTGGTCCTTTACCTTCGTGCCTCGTGCTTTTGAGATGACACCTCCCCTTTGATCTTTTTTATAGCACGTAAATGCCTCTTTTTTCATCTCAAGAGTGTCGAGTGAAAAAAGCATCAACTCGCTTACGACCCAGTTAACAAAACGATGTGAGAAAAGTGGGAAAAACTAAACCCAAATTCTAAGTCCGTGACATTCACCTAACAAACTGACGCGTTTTGTTTTGTTTAAGAAAATTTTCATTGTTTCGAGAAACACGTTGAATTACAATTAACGTGGTTAATGTACAGGGTGGTTCAAAAGTTGCCGTTTTCCATTCCCACGCTCTCGGAGTCCCATAGGATTAGGAACAATTTGGATACAAAATAATATATTTCACATACAAATGTAAATATTTAAAATAACGCGTTGTAGATGCGTATTCTTGTGACGAGGTGTTTTGGATTTAGCTTGTCGATAGCGAGCGGATTTAAGGGGAAATGGCCAAGGTTCGACTGACGTCAGACCGGAACGGTGTGTCCCATTTGAGTCGAAAAAATCATGAGCTCATATAGGCCATGGCTAAAACTAAAACAAATGGATGTTGTCATCGGTATAGTCTGTGAAATAAATTCTTTCGTGAGCTTTGAATCACCCTGTACAACGGCGCTCCGAAATGTATCGAATCAACAAATGAGGTTTGTTTGATTAAAATAATATTTCATTAAACTAGTGTTACTTCAATTTTAGGTCAATAAATTAGTTCTTAAACAACAATGTTGGGTTTTTAGTGTTGATTTTTTTTTATGTATAGTTACAATTACATTTTTACTCTAATTATTTGAATTAAATAAGAGTAATTGAAAATTAATCTTACCGAACCATCTATTTTATTAAGATAACTGTATAATACTATTATACTATACGTAGGCATACTATAATACTAACAACTATCATGATTAAATGACAGTGGTAAATGGTAATATTTTTAATGATTATTACTATTATTTTCGCCAAACTATTTCTATGGAAATACCGGTTATGAATACAGTAATTTTTGATAAAAAGTTGTCTTTTTTTACATTCAGTTTTCAGCGACATTAGGGTCACCCTGTATACGTATAATAAAGTAGTTGTTTACATTCAGATGAGTTTAAAAATAGCGAGCTAGACATCTTTTTGTTTCGTTTGACTTCCTACAACTTGGTATAGAACAGTAGTAGTAGTAGTGTGGACTTCCGTAAAGGAAACACAACATGATAGTGATAAATGTTGTTAGTACGAGCGAGTGAGTATAAGAAGAAGTAACTAACGGTAATGAGGCCGACCAACCCTTTCTTTCCACCACCGTTGTGGAGACGATGACCCTTTCTCTTGGAGGAGATCTCAGAAAAGACAAGTTACACGACGTGTTGTTGTTTACTTGTTTTGTTTTTTTTTTTTGGTTTGTTGTTCCATTTTAGTTCACTTTTTTTATATATATAAATAATTCTTTCGTTGATGTTAACCGAGATTGCACTAATTTGTTACGTTTTCGTTTCTCGATCATCCGTGTCCGTGTCCGAGTCTTTGTTTTGTTTCTGCACCGCTTGGAGCACAGGAATTTCTTTGACTGGTTTACAGTGTTGGTTAATTAGTTAATTGGTACACTCGATGCCTTCAGTTTAATCGTATTAATGGTGTGGTTTAAATTAGGATAGGCTATAACCTGGAATGACGGTTCAACGATCGAATTTCATTATTAACTAATAGGATGTACAGTACATACATTTATTATTCTATTGACCGACATCCCTATTATCCATTCATCCATAATGAATAAGAAGGGTTGAGGATATTCGTCGTGATTTGTTTCAAACGCTGCTGTCAATCAATATCAATTTTACGGATAAGGAGCCATCGGTTTAAAAATCAATCAATCAATCGATTCGATCTGATCCGATAGAAAACTTGCTCATTTTCACGTTTGTCGAGTTCCATTCTTTACAAAACGGTGTCACGAACTGCTCCATTGACCGTGATACTGCAGTTCCACGTTTTTCGTTTAATTGCTTTTAAGCATATTAATGAGAACGAGCAAAAAAAGGTCACTTGTAAAATATTAAAACTCCGCCACTCAACGATTGACACAGGCGTTATAGCTGATGGATGAACGCGTGTTTTCTTATTAATGGCTGATGTTTAATTAAAACTTGGCACCAATTTGTCATCGCTTGGAGACGCGCTTCGTTCCTGGGCCTGCGCGTGAAATTAAAAAAACTTAACCATTATTAAGCAGTGTTTAAAAATCACTCAACAACACGCGATGCTGTCGGTGACCATTGTTTAAAAATGGCATTGTCATCAAGGTATGGCACGTTATTCTTGTTTCAAACGGTTCGCTATGTTTTGGAGCAAATAACTTGTAAACGTGCACTGAGAGCAGGCATGTCATTGGTCCATGATCGAATCCGAAACGTACTTTACAAACACACTTGGTGGTGACAGACTTTGTTGTCAAATTATGATTAGTTTTCTTTTTTCTGTGTCGGTCTGTTTTTTTATCATTTGTATTTGTTCTTGTTGACCATCACGGTCGAATAAAATAAAATAAATTGATCGATATGTTGGAGTTGAAGTAGATTTGTAGTTAGTTATTATGATTATGATAAATAGTGTTGTTAGAATGGTGAAAATACGTTCATAACTAAGCTATTGCATTTTTCTTTGTTTGCTTTCTGTTTTTAATTTTTTTTACAGCTCTTGGTTAATTTTTCTAATTGACCGATTTTGTTTGAAAAGTCATTCTTCCGCCTTCACGAGCATTTTTTAAAGATTTTCAACTTGAATTTCGAGTAAAAGAAAGTTCAACAAAGCGAGAAAAAAAAATGAACCTAATAATTTGTTTAAAAACAAACCAACCATCCAAAAGTATAAATAAAATAAACGGATTTCTAGGGCTGACTGACTCTGGTCAAAGGTGGTCTTGCCATCCGAATGAAATAGCCCACAACTAATTAGCGCTCTCTAGTTGTAGTCGCAGTAGTAGTACAGTAGTCATGAAATATGTATGGTAGTTGTACTAATTAGGTTGTCGTTGATTATTGTCCTTCATTTCCCTTCCATCGTGAAGTTTGATTATTATCTCTTATCCTTATCATTTATTTCTTAGTAATAATATGATGAATCATGATCATTGTTCCCTCGTCCTCTGCTTGTCACTGTGGTTCTCAGTGTTTCTTGTCTCTTGTAGGACAAGACCAACCATCGACCTACCTAGTCGCCCTCGAAGTCGTCCGATCGGGGTCTGTCTGTCACACTCTGTCTGTCAATCTGTCTCTTCTTCATTGGCAATGAATGAATGATCACAATGCTCGTCACGGCTTCTTCACACTTTTTTTATCTCTATGATACTACGTACATACTTACTTACTTACTTACGACGATACAACTTACTTTATGACATCCAAAGTTTTATTTTTCTCTACAGTACTTCTGCTTCTCAGTCGCACTCTTTGGCTGTCCTTTTATTAAGGTGCAAAAGTGCAACATTGGTTGCATTACTACAGTTTTTGTAATAAAAAATAAAAAGAAACGATGTTGTTTCAATGCTTACCTGCCGTCCTTCTGGTGGAATTATGCTGTCTTTAACGAGTCCTTTGGTTTGAGTCTACTTAGAACGAACGGTGCCTCTGTTCTAATGCGTTTAATTTAAAATGAATGCGGAATAGTTACAAATTTTTTGGATGGTGATTGTTATTTGTATGACTTTATAATAGACTGTAATGTTGAAAAATAGATACATAAAATGGTGTTTTTTAGTTTTTTAGTGTTGGATGACCATGGACGTATTAAAGATCGCGCAATTTCATTAGGACAAAAGAATAAAATATTGTAGTTGACACAATCATCACCCTAATAACAATAAAGACATTATTCCACCGATGGAATTTGATTCCATTGATTTTCATTTTCTCTCTTGTTTTGCTTTTATTTGACCAATGAACGCAATACACACACTCACTTTTCTTGTTGCTTGGAACGAATACTACATACAATGGTATTAACTAATAACTTGTCCATTCGGGTTCGGAGCGATATGGTCTCCAATAGTTCTAACACGTGGTATTTTATTAAATCATCCTTGTACGTAGATAGGGCAGTGACCATATCGTAAACAGTCATCGTGTTAAAGATTAGTTTTATTGATACGAAAAAAAATTTCAAAACGATCTCTTTTATAAGTCTAGTTGCAAACATGTTTCGGATACTAAACGTTCATCTTTACTGGTGATATCGAGGGCCTATATGTTTTAAAACTGTCCAAAGCTGGTTTTTTTAACCAATATTACTGAAACCATAAATTAAAAAACTCTGAACCATCTAGTCACTGGAGATGACGGTTTATTCTTCGAAACATGTCGTCTTCTCCAAACGACCAAATTTTTCGTTACACAAACGTTAATTTCGTATAGCTTTCTGTACAATTATCAAACGTCGAAAAATAGTGGGTTTTTGTGTTGTATTTTTTTTTTTTCATTTTTTAAAAAAATCCATATTAATGACTATTTATTTGGTGTTTTGATAGGAAGAACAACCATGGAACTCGGAACCAGCACCACGCTATCCCAAATGGAAAGCTGGACGCAGTTCCAACCGTTACGGATCCCCAGGCCGAAGTTCATCATTGCCAAGAAATTAATGAATCACGAACCAACGCCAGATTACGACCATCACCGTCAACATACAACAACAATTGTTACTGCTACTACAACAGCTACTGCTACGATGACTAGTAGCCCCACACTACCTACTACGATCAATAGCAGCAGTCTTCGGTCGACGACGAGTCGTCATCAACACGAAGACGATCATTAACCAGCCACGTTATCGTTATCGGGTTATATAGACTACAAGAAACGTCAACTCGTACTACTACTACTACTAATATTGCTATTATTACTAGAATAACAGCTTTTTCACCGCTACAACGTCGTTTCCAACGCGGGGCCAGTGTGATCGGAAAAGGCGATTTTCATCTTTCTGGTGGTGATTTTCCAGTTTTGTCGGTTAATTTTTGGTGATCTACAGTTTTCCGATTGTCTTTGGTTTGGGATAAACCAACGGCCAACAAGCAGAGGCAATTTCTATTCAACAACGTCAAAGTCGATATGACCGATGCCGTCAGTGTTTTTCGAGTCTTCCTGTTGTTTTAGGGGGTGATAACAACGAGAAATTTTAAAACCGGTAAAACAAAAAAAAAAGTCAAGTCCCCATTGCGAATGAACTTATGGGTGACGTCACCGGAAATGGGAACAACCTCAATGGATCGGTTGTTGTTGTTGGAAGTGGAGGAAATGACCACGTCTATCTAGTAATGGGACGACGACATCAACTCCGTACTATTATTATACCAACAAGTTGGGGGTAAAGCAAGCACAAAACCAACCAACGTCGTCTACCCCCGTTCGTGGAGTACTTTAATTGGATGAAGTGCTCTGCACACGTTGGTGTTGTTGTTGTCAACATACTACAATACATCCATTTGGGAATTTCCAATAAATTTCCAACACACGCTTCGATGCATGCACCTATACCGATAGTATTATGAACATTCGAACTTGTTCTCTCTTTGGCTGTTTTGTTCGTTTTTATGTTTTAGTGGCATATTGTATGTTTGATTTTTTGCTTTTGGCATTCTTCGTGGTAGTGATACTATCTTCTTTGTTGAGTTGACAAAAATTGTAGCTCCACGGTTGGAGTTATACTTTATAACGAGCTTTTATTCATTGATGACGTACAGTAGTATTTTTTGAATAGTGAATTTCGTTACTTGTTCTGATTTTGTAATCCATAGGAGAGAGACATATCAACAACCTTTTTAGCTTTAGACGATACAATAATGTACATGGCGTATGGATCTCTTAAACCAAGTAGTGGTAATGGAGTTTTTATCGTCTCCATGTTTCCCCCCTCTCACCTTTTTCGGGGGCCTCTTAAGGCCTTGTTTTTTGCTATCAAAACTTTCTACACTGCATTCTCTATAACAACTCTATTCTCTTCATATCGCTATTTCTTCGTCTTAATCCTGCAGCAGTAGAGAAGAGATCGGTAGAACGTTTCTCGCGACACAGGCAGAGAGAGATAGCTATTATCTATCCACTTTTGGATGTAACTCTACCTTTTATCCTCGTTCCATCGAGCACTCTAATTAATTAATAATCTCGTTCACTTCATTCGTGCAACTTCGATGGTTTTTATTATTTTCAATTCCTATGTTTCGCTAGTTGGAATAAGACAGGTATGAAAGTGTCCCATTCATTCATTCATTCATTCATTCATTCATTCATTCAGAAGATAGTATACAAACAAAAAAGACGACTTGACGGACGCCATCCTACTAGCACTAGCGTATATAGTAAGAGTTAACGCTCGACTCGTTTTCGACTTTTAGAAAATATCGAGCTTTTTGCGCCAAACTATTTGAGATTGATATAGGTGTTTTTTTTTTCTACAATTTTTCTAAAGAAAATGTTAAAATTTTTAATTGTTTTAATGGGCGGTGATGAGGAATAAGAACAGAATCTTCGAGAAGGGTTTTTTCCAAATTTTGAAAAGGCAAATTTTATTTTGATATCAACACGCCAAGAAAATCGATATTGCCGAAAATTTGTTTTTGGCAATACCTTGCGTTTCACTTTATCACCATTGTTGGGAGAATTTTATTGACTTTTTAATTAGCTTTTACCAATTTGCACACTCTTTAGCAGTCATTGAATGAACGTTGATTTTTTGTTGGTGATCATTTACGAACGTTTTTTCTTAAGGACAAAATGTTTTTCATAGCTTTTTTTTTCTAAAGCCTCGAAAAGTCGTTAAAACCTGAATTAGGGATAACTATTTGTAAAAATATTTGGGGCAAGGGGTGGGTTGATCATGGATACGAGCGCTTAGCAAACTTAGTCCTCGCTGAGTTGTTAACGTTAACATCGGAAGCTCGTTACTCGTCCCACTGATCGCGTAATTGAAAAAGAAAGACAACCGATGAGATGACTGACGTCACATCCTCGGGGATGCTTCTCTGTGCTAGTGACGAGCTTCAGGATTGCCAAACGATGACATCATAAGCGCCTCCTTGTTTTGATTCGGTGATGGGATAGACATTTTATTTTCTTTTTAGTTAACTTTCCTGTTCGTTGACTGATCTCGACTTTCTAACGGTAACATCATCGAGGGAGAAAAACCACCACGTTTTAGTCATTCTAACCCCCCTCCTCCACTAGTAAGCTTATGATACTCACAACCCATTTTTCTCATCATCATCATCACCACTAATCCAATACTATCTTCGTGATAGAGTTGTCGGAAAAAAAAGTACCACCTTTTACTTACTTACTTTGACATGCTCTTCTAGTCTTTTGTTTTCCTTTTCCTAAAGAGCCACGGATGAAACGATGTCAACGATGAAAGTCAATGGGAACTTCCTTTTTATAGTTTCGCGAGACCATTTGATGCTTACCAAGTGGGTCAAAAGTCACGCACCATGAGATTTTCAACGTAAGGCAAACCATGTTCCTCGAAATTGAAGATTTTTTAATCAATATCCTGAAACAAATTGGCATTTCAATATTCAAAATTATTGAACACGTCAAGCGCTCTACAAAGAGAGGTCATCATCGCCAAGAATGGACAATTGTATATTAAAAAGTATCGCGTGCGTGTGTACGAAATGGTTTATAAATTAATAGAATTGCTAAAAAAACAAGTTTTGGAATGAAAAATGAAGAATTGGTATGGTGCATCACTTTTGTCTCGCACCAGTGAATGAAGCAGTAACAAGTTTTTTAATTTAGAGTGGTATTTGTGTTGCCTGAAGGGTGAACGATTCATATCATTTATGTTAAAGTCTGTTGCTCATAGAAATAAATTTAGTGCAGTAAATAAAAATTGTTAGATGGACATATCAGCAGCTTGGTGATAGTTGGCACTTGTTGCAATAAGTTGTTATCATGTTGTATAATAACTCTTGAATTGTTGATAAGCTTGTGAGAAAAAACAGTAGATATTGTATTTTGAGAAAATAGCACGACTAGCAGTAATAATAATAATATCAATTTTCGCCATTTTTTTGTGTGGAAAAAGTATACTATTAAGAGGAGAGCGTATCATCGTTAATGTTTGAAATTATCGTGGCTCAAAACTTTGTTAATCAATGATATCTTGTTATTAAGTTTTGGAAGCATCATATCTATAATAACCTATTGTCATTTGGCTATAGACGAGTACTACCGCTTACGTACAGCTACTTCATCTGGGATCGGAAGGAAACACTGGGTCTAGTTTATATAAATTGGAGATGATCGGCAAAATAATAAAACCTATTTAAAAATAGGATATTGATTAAACGTATAGACCTAATGTTTCCCTTTAATTTTGCCGTTTAGTTTTCTGAATTTTGTTTTTTGTCCGTGTTGTCAATATCCACCGTATCTCTCTTATCTGCTACATTCACTATTCTATCCTCTTCTCATGTTGTATCCACTTTTTACACTCGACCACATGGTTCATTGATTAGGAATTAGTCATCATTTCTACAACAACTTTGGAGAAATCAAGTCGTATTTTCTATCGTCTTTGTTGATTCGTTCTAGCAAGCGATAGAGAACGTGTTTTTTTTCAAATATATATATATACGAATATACATACTAAATATTTCAACGTTGACGTGAATTAATTAATTAATTAATTAATTAATTAATCATCATGCACGAAATGGAGGAAAGGCTTTAACAAAACGTTTTATGTTTGTGTGGCTGTACAAAGAAATTAACGCACAATGTTTTGGTTGATTTTTGTAATTTTTTTCGATCATCGAGAGGATGTGTTACAAAATAAGTGATAATAATAATAATAATAATAATAATAATAATACTATACCAACAGCAACGCACATAATAGACTGCGACAGCCAAGTTTCTGTTTGTTTGTTTGTTTGTTTTTTGTTTTTGGATTGATTCAATTCGATGTGTATTTGAAAACAATGTCAAACAAAACGTTGCAAAAAAATTTAGCACTTTGATATGTGAAACTTTTTTCATCCATATAGTGTACGCCATCGTATACAATGATGATGATGATGATGATGATATAAATCGCTGTTATTCATCACACTAATACTATAATAATAATAATAATAATAATAATAATCTATAATACTACTACTAGTAGACTTGTCTCCATTTATCTCGAGTCGTGTCGCCGCAGCAAGCTCTCGTAGACACTTGTGCCATAATGTTGTTTAATAGGATTTATTTTTTAGTTCAAATGACGACGTATCCAATAATTACATTGTCGTCGTAGCGGAACGTATGGCTTTCTGTTAGCTATCTATTTAATCCCACTCGATATTTTTCTGTTGATTGGTTTTAGCGGAGCGTGTTGTAAGCGACAACAAGTCCATCATATCCTTTTGTTGCTCTTTTTCCTCTATGTGCATATCACTTTAGATGATCCAATAAACCATTAGAGTTTATCGATTGCTTTCTCATTGTTTTTTTGTCAACGTGAAATGACATCGTGTACGAATAACAAAACTTTATTTTATAAAGTGAAAGACTCTTTTTAGTTGGTAAGTAAAAAGAGCTTTCCATCGTTTTAACGTGTTTAGTCTGATGTGCCATTATTAGAGTTAGATAATAGATATTAGAAATAATGGCTGTGTACGACCACGTCGTTGACCACGTGAAAGTATGACTCGCGAATGTAGAAGAACTTGACAATTAGCTGTTGGAGAATAATACGCGAAATGAATTGATAGATTGGATTGGTAACATTTTTTGGTGAGCTGTTGTTATGAAATTTGTTCATGGTCAATGTATTGTAAGCGTGTTTCAAGTCCATTTACTCGTAAATCACTTTACTACCTAATTAAGTAATCACAATGGACTATAATTATAACTCGAAGCTAAGAACTTCACAAGGACTTGTTTTCATTATTTTTAATCTTTCGGTTTTGTTACTTTTGTAAAAAATCGAGGTCAACTTGATTATGACGATGATATGATAACACTTTAATTCTTCTGCTTGTTATTTTTTTACAAGACCTGTTTTTTTCCATCATTGGGTAAGTAGTCTTTAATTTCACATTCAAAGGTAAGTTAGTAGGCTAATGAGGTAAGAGTGTAGCGTATTAAAATTAATAAAGTGTAAAGGTTTTTTATGACTTTTAGTTTCCATCACGTGTAGTTTTGTTTTTTCAATAGCGCTTTCGTGCTCGAGTACTTTCGTGTCTAAATGTTTTTTGTTTGTTTTTGCGTTATGTCTCTCTGTGTGTGGTGTCATTTAAAAGATGTCCATTCAAAGTGGCTTTTAAAGCGAATCACCGGTACTTAATTCAATGGAAATACAGGTAAGGGACCAAATGTTTGAAATAATTACAAAGATATTTATCTTACTTTTCGCTGACGGGTACCCTTCCACACGACCTGAAAATGCCCAACGTTGCGGATTCAAAGGATACATCACGCCTTTTTGTGTGGCCAAACGTTGGGAGTTTTCAGGTGTGATAGGTTATCCATCAATGACAGGGTATTTTTTTAATTTTTTCAAAATGTAGTTCCTCACCTGTTTCCATTATGTTTATCAGGGTAGGGAATTTGCATACCGTACCGATACTTATTTTTATTTATAAAGACAAAGTGTCACGTGTTTATTTGTTTTGTTTTTGAGTGAGACGAAGGATTATTAATGAGTGGTTGTCACTGCTTTTCAGCTGGAAGATGAAATAGTAACTGAGAATCAACATTTAAACGACGACGATTACGACGACAACACGATCCTGATCGAAGAGTCGAGGATCGCTTCTTCTTCTTCCCCAGCTTACGTTTGCTTGCCAGAACCCGCAGCCGCACACGGTACTAGCTCTCCCGTTCCCAAAAAAGCCGCCAGCGTCAGATTCAAAGTAAGAAACTAACTAACTAACTAACTAACATTCTATCTAAGTCATACATAACTCACATGAGTCATGAAAACAAAAATGTTTAGCCGTCTCTCGTAAGTGACGGTAGGGTCGTACCAAAATGGGCAAGTGACATTTTTATTTATTACTGACATAGGTCGTTTAAATGTTTTTAGAGTAAAAAGGTACTGCTCAAAATAGTTTCCATGATACGCGTCGCATTTGCATCGACATGGAATCCAACTTTCGACTCCTGGTTGGAATTATTCAGGTGTGTACTGTTGTATCTGCTTCTTCGCAGCAGGTTTGAAACCAGGGGTTTCCCTTTGCAAGACATAGAACATAACACTGTGCATGGGTGAAAATTTTTATTTTTCAATTTCCATGATTTTAAGTGTCTGAGCCCTTCTCAAAAAAATATTGGCCGAAGGGCTGGTTGATGGTCTTCCATTGTGTGATTTGTCTTCCTCTTTATCTAACTGTGCACACTGCTCTTGTCCATGGTCTACAAGAGCAGTGAACGTGGCGTAGCCTTTTGTGCATGTCAAAAGACAAGGCACCCATCCATTGCCAAAAGCTCAATGATGGCACGTTGTTTCTGCTTGGGTCGGGGTCCATTGATTCACGTGTCAAAACGATGCTGCAACACGTCTATAGAGTTACTCTTAACAACATGTGCGATTTGTACAATCTTAGTATCATATAATAATGCTAAAAAATGCTCACTTTTGGTACGACTCTTGTCTACTATTAATATACATTTGTAGATGTACAGTGAACTAATAAAGTGCACTACATGCATTATTTCTTAACCAAGGGCTCGGTAGTACTGAACGATAAATCAATGTCTTCACATAAAAGATCGATAATTCTGCAAAATCAATCATCCTCATTATCAACAATAGCTAGACAACGAAATAATTAATGTAGCTATAGTTATAAATTTCTACAAATTTTATAGATTTTTTGACAGTTAAGTTTGGCATCTCCCTGTTTTCCGTTGTCGCCAACACCCTCTTCGACCTTCCCTTACATGCTGAACGCTTTTCTTATGTTGATGACAATTTTTTAGTTTTGCCCTTTCCTAAGTTCGAATGTCATGTGGCTAACCATTTACTGGATGAAGATTTTGTGATTCTCCAGCAATGGTATGTTAAAAAAGGGATGTCACTAAATCCCTTAAAAACTAAGCGCATCACTTTCCAAAAGTCAACTGAACATCTTGAAGATGTTAACATTTTTGGCATTCTTTTTGACACCCGCCTTACTTTTGGTTCCCATATAGAATATCTTATAAATAGACTGTATACAAACATGTTTATTGTTTTAAAACTTATTGACTATAAGTCAAAAGAGAATTTGTATTAAGTCAAAAATTACTTCCCTTATGTCCTATGGAATCTTAATCTGGTCGGATGCTGCAGTCTTTGTATCCAACGGTTGTCTGTGGCGTTTAACCGTTTACTTCGTACTTTGTATAAATGGGGCCCTTATGCATCCATTTCCTTAAAGTGCAGAGCATTGCAGATTTTGACTCTTAAAAAACTGATTATTTTTCATCGCCTTCGTGAATTTCCTAGAATCATACATAACGTTGAACATTCACTCCACTGTTTTAAACAGTTTTTATGTGAGGACATCTTGTTCATATAAATTTCAACTAGAAAAAATAACGTCAGTATGGCTCGACCGACGCTTTCCTTATAATAGTATACATTGCCCTTTTATCTGAGAAAAAAACCTTTTCTTGCAAACCTCAATTTTAAATCACAATGCTCTGCTTTTGTATAAACATGTCAACTTTGTTTCTTAATGATGTGTTTTTTTTTGTACAATATTGGACCCAAGGTCTGTAATAAAAGATAATAAATAAGGCACTCGGCAAAACGTAACCTGAGGTTCTGACGAGGTACATCACCCCCGATCACTTGCTGTGATCGGGTTGGTTAGTGGATTGAATAGAAACGTTTGTCCATCGACCGAGTGAGTAGGACATGATTGTTGTGTTTGTGTTCCCCCAGTTGAACCATCCGCCTAAAATCGAACTGGACGAAGATGGAAATGAACGCATCGTCGTTCCCAAGACCAAACCCTTTCTGGGTGTTGCCGTGGAAGGAGGAGCGGATACGCACCAACCCTTACCACGTATCATTAACATCCAGGTAAATAATTAACTCCTTTTGTTTGCCGCGATTCGATTCGTGACAATGCTGAAGAAGTAATTGTTTGGCGTTCCGTGCATAGGGTACTGGTGCCGCTTTCGAAGCTGGTGGATTACGTGTTGGTCATGTGATCATTTCGGTGGATGGTCATCCTTTGGCTGGATTAGGACACAAAGCCGCTATGGAGACCATCGCTAATGCTTACGCTAATCCCAATCGAAATGAAATCTTTTTCGCCGTTACCGAGATTAAGAAAACGCCTAGCGAACTACGCCGTTCGTCCCTCGCCTTTCTTTACGACGACTGAAATGATTATTATTATTATTATTATTATTATTATAAACTGTTGCACCCCCCATTTTTAGGTAAGGGCATGCTGCTGCTGCTGCTGCTGTTTGTTTCAATTCGGTGTTTGGCTTTTGCTGGAAGAACTTGCCCCGCTTAACGAGACATCCGATAGTTTTGTCTTTTTTCGGTCACTCGTCAACCTGACCGAATTTTATTTCAAGTGACGGGTTTATTACCACTGGCAACAACATGCCTGATAGTTATCGATGATGATCAGTAGTTAATTGAGTAGTGCTGAAATAGGCGTTTGACGACGCGATCATTCTTGGGGAGTCTTCTTGCCAGAGGTCGGCTCTACCCACGAGTACGTACGTACGTACATCTTACCGATACAAACACGGTTGTGTTCACAACTTCTAACTAAACAAAACAAAAATACATGTACTATTGTGATAATTCACATGGCTCTACTTGTATGTGTCCACTGTAATAGGTCGGTTGTTTTTGTCTGCGTGTCTTTATACTCGTTGACAAAGTGTCTTCAATGGCTCGTTGCGAGTGACTATTCTACTACTAACTACTATATATAATATTAATTGTCGTCGTTGTGCCTCTCGAATCAATGCAAGCTAGCTAATACAATCACACCGTTCCTTATCGTTTTCTTTGGTTGTGCCATTACAAATGCAGACTAACTACAACGTTGATAGGACTACTACAACATGCATGTTTTGTTTTTTCCAAAATTATTTCAGCTTTGAATTCTCATCCATTCAAAAGGTGCTTCGTCAATTTTTGGTCATTGGAGAAAAACGATGAGTTTTAACAACTACGAGTTAACTCAATTATATCATTATCATAGAAGAGTACCGTAGAATTCGGTTTTCGGTTAATTTATTTATTTATTTATTTTCTACCAGTTGACTGATTTTTGATTTTTTATTATGGCTCGTTCTAGGCCTAGATCGATATTGATAACATAATCTCGCCTGTGATAGTGTAAGTCAAAGTGTTTATCACTCGAGTTCAGGTTTTGATTATTTGTAAGCTTGTGTCACGTCGAAGGTTCTGATTCTTGGAAAAAGAAACAAAAATATCATCAGGGGGTTTTGAACAAAATTTTAAAAACTAGTCTATGGTTACGAAACAATGGTATTTTTTATACATTTCTATAGTTCATCCAGACATGTTAAGAAAAGTTAAAAAAACAAAACAATCGTCGTTCATGTTTGAGTAACATCATTATTTTAAATACTTAGATTCGATAGAATCATCATTTGATATATGGACTTTTACAGTTTAGCTTTTGATTGAATTGGGATAAGTATTTTTTAGTCTTTTAATCCATTGCTAGAGTTAACGAAAGGACCAATTTAGTCATTTTTTGATTAATAAAAGTTGTCGAGTTGAAGGTTGGAAAGAAAAAAATCGAGTAACGAAATTGAAAAGTCCAATGGGGGTGTTTTATTGAGCAAGACACGTGCCACGGAGTGAACGAGCAATGTCTTCCTTCACTCTCGGTGTTGGCAATCAGCAGAAAATCCAAAATGTGACATCTATACATACTACTACTTCTATACATACATACCTGTACATGTACTGTACTATAAAAAAATTGGATATCAAACTAGCTTATTAGTTAGAGTAAAAAGAAATATATAAATATACATATATACTATATATAAATTATAAATAAAATTATTTGGTGCTAGCAGTATGTTCCTTCAAATATACTACTACCAACGCTTCGTGGTGATCACAATGTACAGAGTGGCTCAAATGACGCGCCGTTTAGGAGTTAGTATAAAAATTTCTTTATTGGTTATCTATAAATTTAATATATCAGTATGTAAGAGAAGAAAAATTATTATATTTTTAAAAAAAAGTCTAATAATACTATTTCATTATTTATTTTTATAGTAAATCAATTTTTCTGCGTATCTATAGTACGTATAATAGTACGTAGAAGAATACAAAGAGAATGGTTATATTACTAAAAAAATTCATAATGCTTACTATTGAAATTATTTTGTTATTTCATCGTAACTTATAGAGAAATAAAATTGCAGTTTAAACAAATTAAAAATACATATTTTATTAATTATTATTAAATATTAATTATGAGAAGATCCGAGTTTATTCTTACCTATAAGGTTCGATGATCCACGTGTGCATGATGCGCCAATTTTGGACCACCCTGTAGATTCGTTGTGCCACCACTTTTCAAATCCGGCATATCGCATTCCATGTGAGATACTGTGCTTCTACATGAAATAGAACCAAAAAAGTTCGAAATGCTAAACCCGTGTCTGGTAGACTATGATGGGGTATTTGATGATGTGGAAAATGTAATTAAATGGGGGGGGGGGTACATACATAGTTTATATATAATTTTTTATTCATCGTTCGAAGTGTAGAAATTCAATGGGATAGATTAATTTAGTAGGTCAATAGCTAGGTGGTGTTGTGATATCGACATCTACTACATACATACATACATATTATATTATACTCTTGTACAAAGATCATGTAGCGAATGGATGCATGGCGTACAGTTAGCTTTAGTTGATGAATTATGTCAGTCACATTCGAGTTTACAGGGTTGAATTTGTAGAGTACTTACTATAGTTTAAAGAACAAAACTTTATTTTTAATAGAGTATAGAATTACATTGTCAAGTAAAATTTTCAAGTGTGCCAAACATGGTTTATTTTATCAGTTAATTGGCACTCGATACCATCGATTCTTTTAATGGAGACCTCATGGTGATTTAGTTTGTCGGTCATTAATGAATGATGGAGTTAAAAAGTTTAAGTTTCAAATAACGTAGCATTTTTGTTTTGCATTACTTCTATGCAACATGAAAGAATTTTGCTGGCAATAATGAAACTATTGAGAAAACACCACCGATTATGAAAATATATAAACTGCATTAAAAAATATATATATATGATATTTTACATAAAATTCAATTCACCTTCAAAGTTATGAATGATTAACTAACTCTTTCAACTATTTTGAATTAGTGGTCAATTTAAAAAACCAATGACTTTTCTCCAAACAAACAACTTCTATTTCGGTTGTTTAAAGTAAAACCTTAACTAAGAAAGGTTATGACTATTTTCCTTGCTATTTTCACAATTCCGACTTGTTATCCCGTTGTTATTTAGGCAGCTACACACACACACACACTAGTACAGTACTAACAGTAGGTACTTTATTCTAAATAAAACATCAGTGGTTGATGTACATGTTCTATGCAGTACAAAAAAAGTAAGAAAACAAAACAAAACGAACGAAAGAAATGATTTGCTTGTTTTATGTCTAAATGCATTTTTTTGTATACAATATACAGTATTA
>JAQIWH010003774.1:0-18852 GCA_034695005.1 Cryptops parisi
TTCACCCTTCATTGCTATTGTAAAAAAATGTCAAATTTATTTATTACTTTTTACTTGAATGATTTTATAAGATTAATTGTGTTTGATAAAATTTATATAGTTCATGGGTACTTAAATTTTTATAACCATTGAAGTTTCGATGGTTTTTGAACTTTTTTTTAACACCTCGGCAGGCAACACTCTTTTGGTCTCTTTAGATTAGAAGTTCAAATATGGCGTGTGTATGTGAAGTGGCGTGGCTAGCTCGAGGCTAACACCTGCGTTCATTACATATGGTTTTGACATAAGTTTAAAATGCGACTTACACTAACAAACAAAACCATTATACTGCACTGATAGATAGTAAATACTATAGATTTAGAAACCGCGTAAATTTGGTTATATTTGTATTTTGTACTTTGGTTACTATGCCTGCAATTGTTTTTTAATATTTTCGTAGTATTGTTGTAGTATTTTCGTAATATTATCTATGTATAATTTGATTTGATGGTATCGATTATACAGTGAAATTCGGTTATTATAATCACGGATAACGTTATCAATCAGTTTCAACACATTTTTGTCTATTGTTTATTGTTATCAGCCGTTTATTGTTATCAAAAAGAGCAAGTTCCAAAGTGATCATAATAACCCGACTCTACTGTATATAGAAACTGTTTATTATCAAAGAATTTTAAAATTTTTAAACGTGTCACAACAAGGCTTCTTTTCAAGTAAATTGCAACACTTTTAATTTTTTTTTTCAAGCATATTTGGGACATTTTTTAAAAATCCCAAGTTTGTGCTTCACTCTGCAGAAAGTAAAAACATAAGTTCACACCAAAAACATATATTCGTAAAGGGGAGTTTTGCGCCACCCTATATTTTCAATGGAATTGAATAAAGGTGTTTCGATAAATTCACAAAACAAAAATAGAACCCTTGCTTTTCCCCTCTGGTCTATTGGTATTAGGGAATAACGGGTGCCATACATAGATGCAGAAAAGTAAAATTAGCATTACAGATTTGATTTGATTTTACACCTGGATTATCATTAAATGGATCCAAGCGAACATATATATATATATATAAACTGTGTAGCACATGCCATCGTAATATAAGCAATCCTTTGACAACTTTCAGTTGCATGCACACACCATTATATAAATATATGATGAGGTTGTTGTGTCAACTTCTTTCGCGTGTTCAAACTTGCTAATAATAATCACTCATTCTTCAAGTTGTTTTGAAGGAGAAGACGAGAGCGTAGACGTACGTGTACTAATATGAAAAGAAAAATATATTAAAAGGGTTGGTCACCTTGATTCTCTATACAACAACCCGGGTGTCGAGAGGGTTGGTCGCATGGCGCGTGCTTGCCACCAATCTCGACTCAAGACTTTCCCTCCCCCTCCTCCTCTTGATCGATCACGTGACTCACTGTCAGGGGTCAACGATGACGCCTCGAAGCCAAAAATTCTTTCAGGGTCAAGTGACCATATGCTAACGAACCGCTACAAGGGACCTTCAGGGTCGCTTTGTTGTTGGTGGTGGTGGTGGCAAGTACCGTACGTAATGTTTATTGGATAAAAATAGTTTTTAATAATTTTTTTTTATGAATTTATAATAGGTTTTGTGTAAAAAAATAAAAAAGTAAGCATTATGGATGGTGGAAGAGGGAGAGTTGGAAAATATATGTAAGATTGGTGAAGAGTGGAAGTAGTGTTGTTTTGTCGTATGGAAATGCCAACTCGGAGCTTTCAACTCGAACGAACATGCTCGGGCAAGCGATTTTAAAGGTGTTTGGTCGGTTTCTTCCAGAGTGTAATGTACTTTCTTGAGATTTTTGTACTCTTTTTTTTTTTTTATATATATCCTGTTTATCGTCATATTAAGGCTGGAAAGGTGTGGTGCGTGTTGTGATGATTCTATGTGTCACACTTTCACAGAGAACTTGCCTGGACATGTTTGGAATATGTTTCTTTTGTTTTTTGCTGTTAATATTTAATTTATTTATTTTTGATATTTGGAGAAAAGATTTGAAATTTTTATGATCATTGTAATTTTGTTTGAAAAAGAAATGTATCCATGAAATATGATTCAATGAAACGTTTTGAGTATCACAATATTACCAACACTGAAACTCTACACCGAGAAAGAATCTTTTCAATTTAATATACAGTACCGTACTTATTAAATTATACATGGATTTTTGCGAGTTGCTTATAATCATATTATACATTACAGTCATAGTATATTATATTATACTTGGAACACTGCAGTTGGTAATATAATACAGTGGAATATGGTTATTATAATCACGGATAATGTTATCAATCGGTTATTATCATATCATCGGCTGTATTGAGAATCAAGATGTTGACAACTTGTTACGTCGATTTGTTATTTTTTTGTAAAAGTGTTGTTTCGTGTTGTCGATACTATAATTTCATCATCTTTTAATCCCATGGATTGCAATAAATTATTAAATTATTATTATTATCAGTCGGTCCTAAGACACAGTTTAAATGGCGGCTATTGTTAGCAAAAAAGCACGGGTCCCAAAATGATCACAATAATTGGATTCCACTGTATGTCATGGTACATGTATATTTGTATCCCATTTCATAATACTCGACGAGAGAAATTCTCTCAGGCGCATAATATGCGAAAAAATTCATTATTATACGATTCTGTGCGATGATGCATAAGTGCCTGAAAATTCTTGCAACTGATATTGTCTTTTCAGAACGTGTACTACATCTTCCGAAATTCTTCCTCGCGTTTGAATTGGCCCTCGTAACTTTTCTTTAGTCACGAAAACTTTTTATGCGAAATTTTCACGTGACGTAACTCTCGCATAAATATTCAGGAATACCTTACATTCTTATCCACAGTAAATAGTTGGTATATTATTCCACATTTTACTGTTTTACTTTTGTAAAACAGTACTTACATCTTGTTGGTTTGGCCACAATACTCATCGTGACTGCAGAGAAGCCGTTCTCGTGCTCTGTAGTTGTCAGTGTTGGTAAACTGATATCTCGCAGGTCTGTACCTATTAAAACGTCGCTTTTGTCACGTAGCAAACGATGCGTTTTATTTATGACTTGAACGTGTCGTGTGTCGCCATTTAAATTTTTTTTATATAACGTCTATTCACATTTACTCCTCTGTACACTTCCCATGCCGCGATGGCAGGTTTTTTTGTTAATATTAAGTCTGGCTTTATTACTACTCGACTAATGTAGTTCTAGACATGTGGAACCGGATTTCACTGTTGCCTTTACACCCTGCATACATGTGAATACCGAATACATTTATAAGCTATATACTATTATATAGATATTTTAGGAAGAGTCCAAAGAACATTTATTCAACAATTGAATAGCTTATTTCCAAAACGTCTTATCTCTATATTTATATTCTGGGTGTTTCGATTAATGCGAATTAAAACTTATGCAATCTCTGAGTAATTTCGATATTCAATTTATGGGTGTTTTGCATTATATTTTATGTATTACATTTTTGATTTCTGCACGTTTCAAACGATGCGAAATTTGATTAATGCGAATTTTGATTTATGTGAAATTAAATTTATGCGATCGTTGAGCAATTCGATATTTGATTTATGCGAATTTTGAGTAATTCCATTTTTGATTTCTACAATTTTCGATTTATTTCTATATGCGATTATTTACATCGGACTTGTTTTTGATTTATGCGAAGGACTTACGTGGTTCTCGTTTTATGCCTTTTTGGTACATTGGATTATACGGTATGTTATTATTATTATTTTATTTCCCGGTCCGAAGACCAAAACATTGCAAACGCATGCAGTGGAATACAAAAAACACTATTCAACTTAGTTCAATTCAGTTATTCAATTATATACAACAAATATCATACAACCTACATCAAAAGGACAGTTTGACATACTACAATAATATAACATACTACAAACAAAACAGGAAGAAAAAAATAAGAAAAAGGGATTATAATTCACATAACTCAGAATGTTTGCATTCAACTTTTTTACGTTCTATAAGAGTCATTGGACCATTATTTATTTGTTTTCGAATTATTTTTTCGATTGAGTTTATATTTATTTGTTTTCGAACCATTATGTTCTCATAAACTACTGTAGATGACAGTATACGTTCAATTCCCAGCTCACTCACAAACTTAACAAGTGAAGCTAATATAAAGAGTTGAACTGGGAATGTTTTGCATTGCTGTACTTACGTTAGCTGGTGGTAGGAATTAAAATTGTTGTCAACACGTTTGCCTATAAATGTCATGTGGTTTATACTCTACAAATTTAAATAACACGCGAACCGTCACTGTGATGTTAGTGGTGGTGAAGTTTTTTGTTGTAGGTTAAGTTTTTAAAAGGTTTGTTAACGTCCTGTTTATTTACTCATTCTGAAGTGTTCGGATGATTTATTTCGGCAACTGGAATGTGGCGTTTTTTACTGGTTTGTTGTTGTTGTTGTTGATGTTTGCTGTTAATGTTGGTCCTATTTTTATTTTTTTGTAACTTGTCGTCTCACTTTCCTTCTATCTGCTTCATCATGCCGTTGTTGTACATTTTTTTCCCTTCATTTTCTTTAAATTTTTTTTATCTATTTTATATATATATATATTTTTACTCTATAGTGTATATAAAAAAATACACATTTTATATATATAGAACAACAAACCGCCACCAGTGGGCGTTGACTGGCCTCCCGCTTGGCGCGTGCCAAATTCGACTGTTTTATCCCCCGCGGTCTTCGGTATTATAGTTGGTTGCTTGTAATAACCATCATGATGTCACCAACTATTTTGGACCCCCCTGAAGACGCGAAATATGTGGGTTTGCTACTACTTGGGGTCTTTATCTCTATAGCTTTTCTTTCGCAATAAATTCTGGGTTGCTTTTATTAAAAAAAAAGAAGAAGAAAAACATCAACTGCTAACACACTACTACAACTACCCCCAATGTTACACCCGTGAGTAATGTCCAGTCTTTTACACGCAGGAAGCCCTTTGAGGGTTTGTTTGTTGACGGAAATGGCCTTTACTTCATCTCGACCGATGCGTCTTTTTTCTTCTTCTTTTTTGGGTTACAAAGGAGTGTAGTGTAGTAATCTACTACTTATTTAACTCCTTGTGTGTTCGTGTGTGAAAACCCTTCCCTTTTGTGGGGAAGTGTCTTAATCCCTTGTGTGAAGGTCGGAGGGAATTTAAGACTTTCCAAGTGGTGGAGACTGGCCAGTTTCCAATTTCAAGCGGCCACGCGCAAAACCTTGTGTTGACCACATGATGACCTCAACTTTTAAGAAACACCAAATGTCTTGTGTGTATGTATGTATATATGTATTATGGTTATTTATTTCTGCGGTTTGCGACCAAGACCAGTCAACGTTACGTTTTATTAGTTGCTGGTAGAATTTCCTGTCTTACATGGATGTTGTTATTTCTTTTTCTACCCGCACCTCGTTATATCCGGTACATTTCTAAGAGTGAATTCAAGTCAGTTGCTTAATGTTATTTCCGAGGGAGTTGTTTTAGAGGATGTTGATTTTTTGATTTAATTTCACCACTGTACTATATTTGAGGTGTGTCTACCTTTTGTGTACATTTACATCCTCGTTTTGTTTTTTATGGTTCAAATTATTTCTTTTACTTTATTATACACACAAAAATTCTAGTCTTTTACTATTATGTTTGTAGTTGTGTGTAAAATTTTTTATAGTTGCAATTGTTTACCGGTATTTAATTTTTAGTTAAGAGAACTGTAGTTTTAATATTATAGTATTTGTTTGTAATAGAAGATGATCTCAGTACTGTAATTGAAAGTCCTGACGTAAAAGGGTGTTTAAGCAACATTTTTCAAATTACCATTTAAATTATAAAAAATTAATAAATTAAAAAAAGTATAATTTTTTTTATTTTGGTTTGGTTTAAAATGTATTTAGTTTTGATTTTTTACGTACGTTTAGGACGAGGGTTGTTGTAGTGATTGTTATTCTAGTTCTTTGTTATTTGTATTAGAATAAGCTGTTTGCCGGGTGTTGTTGTGAAAGATGAGATGACCAAGTTTGCAATGAGGAGATAGATGCTTTTCAACTCGGCCCTAAATTTAGTTACACGGTTCTGGATAAGAGGAGGGAGGAAATATCATACGAAAGGGTTTCTAAATTTTTCCCCTAACAACAACAACAACCCTTGTTTTTTTTTCTTCTTTATTTTTGGCTCGAATCGATAATAGGGACCATTTGCACAAATTCGAAACCAACATCTGCTTTTTAATACTACCTCTATATTCGTCTTTAATCCGTTCCAGAAAAACTGACGAATGTTGAATCTGACGAATATAGAATCAATTGCAAATACCGGTTATTGTGTGTGATCACTTTGGGATTGGTGCTTTATGATAACAATAACCGACTGGTAACATTAAACGATGAAAATAACACATTAAACAGTGTCTTGGGACTGACTTATAACAATGTCAATATTCGATTGATAACATTTTCCGTGATTATACTAACCGGATTCCACTGTATTTCGTGAATCCAGTTTGGTTACTCAAGTCTTACTGCTAGTACTTCACATTATATTTCATTTACTTTTTAATATGTTATGATGATGATGTTCTTAAAAATTGAATTTTCGTGACCTTGACTGTGGCTTTTGGTGATGAATATCAGATTTCTGGACGAATATCGAAGCATTATTTTGCCGAAAAAATGTGACGAATATTGAATTTGATCAATACATACAGATTCCATTGTAGTATATCTTACGACGAAAAATTGGGTAAGGAATGACTTCTCGGATTAATAATTAAATTTGTGGAAAAAAAATTAATAATGTAATATTTTATTTTGTCACCAAAAAAAAAATAAGTTGCATCTGTTCACGCAATTGAATGTTCTCGGAAGATTATGGACGTGCAAGAATGAAGTGAATGTCACCCTTTATACATTTGACCTTTGGTTTACATCACTGATTTATTTAATTTTTTTTTATTTTACTTTTTTTTGTTGTTGTTGTTTTGTTCGTTTATCGGGCAACTAATACAATCGAGTCCATTATACGCTTTGTTCGTTACGTTCTTTGTATCAAATGTTCATCTCATTTGAATGCACGCGGCATACTCTTCTTTGGCAAGTCATCAAATCACAGTGTAATTCTTGGTAGGATTTTTCTAGCAAGTAGACTCGTTTCGAAGAAGTTGTTGTATCTCTCTCACAACAAAATTCCTTTTGTCATCATAATTTTTTTTTAGGTTTGGCCGTCCCATTCGCATGTTCAGTCTTGCTTGTGTGTGACGTCATATCTACAAAACACTGCATCAGTTGTTGCGTTATTTTTTTTCCTCCGTAAAATACAGATATCTAGCCATTAGCACGGTTGTCTGACATTTTGTATTGTCTCAAAATATTCTTATGAACAAAACATGTAATCAGTGAGTTGAATGACACATATGATGCGTTGATTGCCATCCGTTTTAAAGATGCAAATTAGACAGTAATCTGCAATATCTCACTGAGGACAGTGATTTCCATCGACTATCATATTGCGTTATAATATTATAACCTCTTCAAACCGCCACGCTTGGTATTCGATAAAATTTGGCGGGTGAACGAGAGTGGCAGTTTAAAGAGAGCGAATTAATGTGTGGGAAGTTACATTGAGGGGGTGTACCCCCCCCCCCCCAAGACTTCTTGCAAACTCTAAGAAATTGTTCTTCCCACCTGGTTCTTGGTCTCCCAATGGGTTATTTTCCGGCCGGGTGTGATTCGCAGATCCGTTGTGCCAGCTTCTCTGGTAAAATTATAATTATCGGGTGAAATTAGTTAGAAACAAATTCTCTCGTTTGAGTGGGAAATCTGTTCACGCGCTGAGTCAAACTTGCACAAAAAATTTCTATAGATGGCGCTATTTTTATTGTGTTATTAATTTGGCCTGCGTTTCTTCGTTTTTTTTTACAAATTTAAATCAAGAGAACATTCATTGGAATTATGATTTTAGCAACATTGGATTATTAGACGTAGGGTTGTATATCGTGCTATGATTAACATTACTATAATTAAGCTCAAAGATTTAATCGAATATGTATCGAATGTTGCCCTTGTGTAACTCTCCAAACCTGACCATGTTGGTGTAGCAATTAATCACAAAAAAGTTTTCAACAAAACAATTCGATGTGGTGGATTCGATGGTCGTCATTTTTTCATTCAAATTCTAACATTTCATATGACAGAATTGAAAAAAAAATACCACCTTACTCATTAATTTATTTATATTATTAATTCCGTCTCATAGAGACATAACGACAAACAAATACAAACAACAAATATATAAACAATTGCATCTACATGATTTGTAGATGTTTTTGTTCATCATGTTTTTTAGAGGTTACTAAAATTATGATGTCGTTTTTCAACGTTTTAAATTGAGATTTAAAACGTAAATTTAAATACCAATTTTTTTTTAGTTTGATATTTCATTGATATTTATTTCAAATATAGTACAATACATAGTACAATATTTATTTCAAAATTTAATATACGCTCATGTTATATGTCTTAGAAAAAAAATCACAAAGTTTATATATAGCATATATAATAATATAGATGTAGCAGAGTTGTTTTAATTGGCAGTTTAATTAGTTGACCTTTGGGTATGGTCCATCTTAATTACTGTAAGGATAGGTCAAAATATCCTGACTTTAATCAAAATAATGTAAATATACATTTTACAGAAATTAAGATGGACCATACCCAAGGGTCAACTAATTAAACTGCTAATTAATAGGCCTACAACTCTGAGATATACTGTAGGTACAAAATAATATGAATTCGTAATATCCACATGTATTGATTTTAAAAGATGCGAATACGATGGTTATATACTGTATTAGATTACATGTATAAGATAAACTGTAATAATAACTTGTTAAAACAATTCAGAAATAATCACACACTCATACTTGTTAGATGATTTATGTTATCCAATATTATACGCGTAAAAAACAAACTAATAACGCGTTAATATTATAGTTTTATGCTGCGTATTTCTATTCAATATAATATTGTACGGATTTTAAAAAATTTCAAAAATGAATGTTGCGTTCACAAACTATATACCATTATTACATCTACATCGCAGGCAGGTCATTAAAGTTTGATCTCGATGATAGTCACATCATTTCCTTCTTAGTTTTCTAGCGTTTTCTTTTTTACGACCTATAACTAAGGGCTTCCGCATTACTAAAACTATAATATTATTATTTTAGTTTTTCGGTTTAAAGATGGGTTGAGTTTCTGATTATGAATATAAAAAAAAAATTTTTTTGTTGTTCGAAGAAAGTACAAAGATGTGTTTCAGTTAACAAAAAACAAGAGGATCTTATTTCAAACTTGAACGAAACAAAATTAGTAAATACAGTAGTTTGAAAAGCTATTGTTTTCCCATATTGCACAACGCTTTTGACGGTTGACTCTTTAACTCAAAACATTCAGTCTCAAAGTAAACAGTAGTGAAAACACTGGGCTTCGCAGAAGTCGTTTGCTTACTATCTTTAATTAACTACTGTCTGCGTCTATTTTTGCAACGTTGCAGCTGTGAGTGGTTTTTGTATTTTTTTCAATGTATAACTTACAGTAGAATCCGGTTATTGTAATCACTGTGCTTACATAAAATAATGAAACATTAAAAAGTGTCTTGTTACCGACCAATGATGATAACAACAAGCCGATTGATAACATTATCCGTGATTATAATAACCGGATTCACTGTATTATTTATTGTATTTTGTGTACAGTTACAAGTAAATCGGTGCTTTCTTATGAACCCAAAACAGTCGACGTTTTTAATATTTCAGTACTATAAATTTTAAACTACCACTATTATGATACACTATTTGAAATTTAA
This sequence comes from Cryptops parisi, assembly GCA_034695005.1. NCBI lineage: Eukaryota > Metazoa > Arthropoda > Chilopoda > Scolopendromorpha > Cryptopidae > Cryptops > Cryptops parisi. The sequence continues at coordinate 9,910 of JAQIWH010003774.1, forward strand.
AACCAAATTGTATTCTGATACACGATAGGTTGATACACGATGAAAACAATTTGTTTTCTCGCTCTAACCTGATAGCATTGAAACTGTTGTGAATTATTGGTGAATAACAACGAATTGAATCACAATAGTATAAAAAACAAAAATTACTTTAATGTACGCTACATTGTGACGCAAATGGCTTGCCCTTATGTTAGAATTGACTGCAATTGTTCCGTATTACGAAAATTTCGATATATGCGATTTTCGATTAATGCAAGATTTTTCCAGAACCGTTTGTCTTGACTTTAAATTTGTTTACTCATCAATTTATGTTAACCTTGACTAGTACGTAACCCGTGCTGTAACACGGGAAGATAATATTTATTTTGTTTACACTCACGTTGTTATGGTTTGGTTTTCCTTGTGTGCTAAGTGTGTTTTCACTTGTAGTCAATGTTGTCTGTCGACAGTGTTTTTACCTGTTGTCAATGTCCACGGACAGAGGGAAAAGACTATTGCCTTTTATATATATTACTTTAAAGTTATAGCAAATCTAGTTGTACTGAGCTTGGATGTTCGTTAATTTTAAAATAAAATAAAAATAAATCAAGAACTTACCTGTATATTGAGATATTATTCTATATATATTTTGTTTCAATAATCACGATTATTCTACAACAGTTCCAATGCTTATAGGTTAGAGTGAGAAAAGATTGTTTTCATCAGGTATCATGCTATTGTGTATCAAAATACACCGTTAAATTGGTTTTAAATTTCAAATAGTAAAAATTTATAGTCTATATGCTATATTCTACCTGTACAATTATGTGGGTAAGGTATTGAAAATGTTTCTTATTTTGTGATTGTGTTGCATTCACTTGTTCTCCACTGCACAAAATCGCATAAGAGCGAAACGTTTTGCATATAACGAGAACATGAGAGGGGAGAGATATTGTCTCTTAATAGCGAAATGTCGCTATTAAGAGACAATAATGTGTATATTTATTATGTACGAATAGTGTGTCATTATTTGTATGGTGATTTAATAAATGGTCACAAGAAAAAATGGACACATGGAAAAATGGTCACAAATGTATAAATTGGCATACGGAAAAATGGTCACGGGTTAGTGACCATTTAGCAATAAACAGTTAGAGCATTAAACATTTAGCAATAAACAGTTAAGTGACCAGTTAGCAATAAACAGAAGCATCAAATAGTTCATTAGGTTAGGTTCATTAGATTAACCAATTAAAAATAAATTTTTTAAAAAACACAAAATTCTCTAATATGCTATCTAAGATAACTGAACTAGTGTGTTGGACCTTTTACTGTAGTTCACCTAGTGGTGCTTGCAGGAGGTTAGGTTAGGTTAGTTAACCAAGCAAAATTGTTTTGTTTATTTTAGGAAAAACAAAATTCGTTAATATTCAATCTAAGCTAACTAGTGTACTATACAATAGCGTGGGCCGTTTGCTGAACCTCACCCGGGGGTGGGGGCTGCTTGCAAGAGGCCAGGGTAGGTTAGTTAACCAACATAATAGCGAAATTATAATGTTTTTTTCGCCAGTACAATTGTTTAAGTTTTATGCGAATTTAGATTAATGTGATATTTTATTTATGCGAGTTTTGAGAAATTCCATTTTCGAGTTCTACAATTTTCGATTCGATTTATGGAAATTTTGTTACATTGGACTTATTGAACCGCAATATTCATGCGGTTCTTGCTTTATGCGAGTTTTGGTAAACATAAATAAATGTCTTTGGTAATCATAAACGTCTGTTGATGCCAGTATACGTTCAATTTCATTTTCGATTTCTGCAATTTTTTTAATTCGATTTGTGCGATTTTTATTACATTCGAGGTTTTCGATTCTCACTTTATATGATTTTCGTCCATCGCACTATACAGGGGGGGGGGGGAGGGATATAAACGTCTTTAGATGCCATTTGGATGTGAAGTTGCTACAAATTCAAATTCAGCATACCTTCAATTCCCAGATCACTCGCTCACAAAGTCACTCACAAGTGAGTGAAGCTAATATAAAGGGTACAATATACTAATGTTGCTTATTTATCAATTTCTTTGATTATTTCAATTTTTTTTTCTTAGTAAAAAAATAAATAAAATAAAATGCACTTTATCCAGTCTAGATGAGTATTGAAAACCGTTCTCTTTTTACCGTTGGTCAACTTTGTTCCCCACCATTTTTTTTTTTGGTGATGTTTATATTTTTTTCTTATTTTTGTTTTTTAGGTGTTGAAGATCTTATCTGTGGATGTAAAGAAAAAAAAACAGAAGATGAATAATTGGTAAATGGCCAGACAAGATTGGTGCCCCCTTATGTCAGTCTACTACCTTATGCCTGCGGCTTCGCAGACACCACTTTCGACGCACGCCAAACGAGCACGACAGGGAGAGAAGCCTAATGTAAGTTCCCAAAAAATCCTCTTATTTTTATAACTTTTTTTGACATAAAAAATTATATTGAATTTGTACCATATAAAACAAATGAACGTATTTCTGCCTATAACTAACGTGTGTTTTTTTTTTTAATATTTGGTTTTTGGCTTGCTTATTTAAACAAAAATGACGTCGTCGTTAAAGAGGTGTTTTGAGGTTGTATGTCGAGTTGGGAAAAATTCAAACAGGATGACCGTTGTCCCGGATCCCAATTCACCCCACGCACCCCATTTCAAATCTCAACGGTTTTGAGTAGGAGTGATGATGATGATGATTTTAGAGCTGGCGATATTTTTTTTTCTGACATTTTCTCCCCGGATTTTGAGGGAAGGGGTGATTTAAATTTTTGGTGTGATTTTTTTTTTTTTATATATATAAACTTTGTTTCAGTTTAAACTTATAATTTTAATATCGATACTTATTTAAAAATCGATACTTTTTTGTTTCAGTTTAAACTTATAATTTTAATATCGATACTTATTTAAAAATCGATACTTTTTTTTTTTTTTACAAATTTGTGTTTTAGTTGCAAGCGAAGAGATGTAATAGGATGCTAACTAACCGGATGAAAATTATGCAAAATTTTCGAAGACGAGTTAATTAGTTGTTATTAGAAAAAAAAAATTGATTAATAATTAAGAAATAATTAAGAAACGGATAACCTGTGTAAATTGAGTCTTGTAGATCATCTTTAAGAAAGTGATTATAGACAGCGTGATAGGTTTCAACCTACATTTTTGTATAGTTATTATCTACTTGTGAACGGTTGAAAAGGAAACAACAATGAGGCTCGTTTTCGTGTTAATTAACTAGTCTCGTGTTATTTATTTATTTATTAAAATTTTTGTCTTCTTATTTCATAATCAATTGTTTTATATTCATCAAGTACAGTATAATACTTCAAATATAATTCGTTCAAAAATAAACCGGATTTTGCACCCATGTACACTAATAGCTCGAGTAAAAAGAAATCCGGTTCAAATTTGAACAATGAAAGTGATTGGATAAAAACTTAATAGCAAAAAAATGGTTTAATTTGCATTTAAACTAACATTAAATTAAATTTCAATAAGTGCAATAAAAATGACCATACAGTGGCATCCTGTTAAAAGTACGGATAATGTTATCAGTCGGTTATAGTTATCATAATCAATGGTCCCAAAACACTGTTTAATATTTTGTTATCCATCGTTTAATGTTATCTGCCAGTTATTGTGATCAAAAACAACTGTTCTAAAGTGATCATAATAACCGGATTCTACTGTATTACTGTAACTAGTAAAATTAGTTAACTCCAAATAATGAAGATCGTTTAATATATTGCTGATTATTTTTTTCACATTTTTAATAGAAAACATTAATTTACTTACGAGTTGTTTTTTTCATAGCAATAAAGGGGTGATCAAATTTGACCCGGATTTTTTTTTGTGCATAACGGCAAGCTGGTGATGCTGTTTGCTTTAAACAAAAAATCCGGTTAATTTTTGAACAAGTTCAATTTCAATTATTTAAAATTTTACGACCCGGATTTTAAGTATGAATGTGTAGAGAGTGTAATATTAATTTTTTTTCACTTGTGTGTAATGGTATTAATTAACAACTGTAATTAATTTTGCGACGTGATCTGAACAACGAGGGGATGGTCAAATTTGACCCGGATTTTGTTGGCGTAGAAATGGTAGCCCTTAGTGCTATTATTGCGTGAAAAAAAAATCCGGTCACTTTTTGAACACGTGTAATTTTAATAAATTTTAAGTATGAAAGGGTTTTAAAAAAGTATTAAAGGGAAGTAAGTGTACATTTTTAATTGAGTGCACTAATTAATTAAAATCTGTTATTTAATTTACGTGATTGTCCAATCACAGCAATCAACCGATTTTGTTCCAAGTTTGAATTTTTTTTCGTTAACTTGTATTTTTTCGAAAAAACCAAAAAAACCGAAAAGAACCGTTGGAGCAAACTCCCCTCTCATTTTCCACAAACACGCAAAATAATACAACTTTAAACAAATATATCTATAATAACAAAATCGATCGATCGTTTATTGACGATTATAGGTCGATTATATTCCATCTCGAAGGTATCGCGTTTCGACGATATATTTTTTTCTCGTTATTTTTTTCTGTATTATTGTTATTGCAGTTGTTATACCAAAGTATGTAGTGTGTTGTTTTTTTTTCCATGCACAAGGGTGAGTGTTGAAGAAGGGGAAGGTGGGTGACGAGAAGGACCAAGGAGTGCGACGTATTGACGTCATCGATGACGTTATGGAAGGCGTTGTCGGGTGGATTCTTCGACCAATGGGGAGGTAGCATATATCTGGCGACGGCGTCCAAGCCACCGTGATTGGCCCTCTTTTAAAAACACGTCGGCCTTTTCACCAGATTTTCGTCTCTTCTTCACTTATATTGCTCGCGTACGACGTGAGGCACAGGCAGGACATTGGCATTAAGCTACAGCAGCAGCTCGAGTGTTTGACAACAATCCCGTCCGAGTTTGAAAAGACACCACGTTGTGTCATTGTCGGGTGCTTGTTGGTATATTTTTTCCACTAACGAAAAATAATTAGTCAACGGTTAGACAGTTGGAGAAAAGTGTCGTTCGTTGGAAGCAGTCAGAAGTAGCAATAAGTACGACAACTTAACTCTCACCCCCCCTCGAACCGCGTTCGCTTGATTCGCGGGGCGTAGTACAGCCGTCGAGTCGCCAAGGCCCACGGCCTTCCCCAATTCGAGACAACCATGAGCACGGGCCAGGTCGTCCTCAGCTCGATCGGAAACATGTCCGCTCACCGCCGGCCGTTCACCAGGGCCCCCGCGGGCCCCGGCGAACGCAGCAGGGTTAGGCGCCAGCTGTGGGAGGTGGATCCCGACGACAACCGTCGCTTCTTGGAGCGCGAGATGGCCCGCGAGGCGCGACGCACCGTCCGCAAATACAACTTCGACTTCGACGCCGGGGTGCCTCTCCCGGGGCCCTTGCAGTGGGTGTCTGTGCAGCAGCAGCAAGCTTCCCAACGCCATCAACAGCGACTGTCCTCGTTTCTCCAACAACGCCATTCGGCAGCCCCGTCCAGCTCCTCCGCGGCGCGAGGAGGAGACAACGCCGCCGCCCACGCAACGTCGCCGGGCACGAGTGGTGGTACGCCCGTGCAAGCGACGGCGTCGTGCTCGACAGCAACCCCAGAACTGGTCGTGCTGAGCAGCAGTTGCAGCTCGAGCAGTAATGAAAGCTTGTGCAGTAACAGCAGCAACAATACCACGAGTTGCAGCAGTATTAGCAGTGGTAGTAGTAGTAGTAGTGGCGGAACGTACAGTTTGGCGGAGGATGCAACGGCAGCACCCACTTCGTCGTCGTTGAAACGCCAAGGTAGCAGCACGAGCGAAGTACATGACGATGATGAAACGGAAAAAATCGAACCCCCCAGCAAAAGAACTCGCCAAAGGCAAGCCGTCATCACGGGTGAGTTTGTTTTCCATATTTTAGTTTATTTCTAAAATTTATTATTATATAGGGTGTCTGAAAATCATAAAACAAATTTAAATGGTAAATGAGTTTAGACATTGTAAAGACAATTTTGAACCACCCTGTATAATTGTTTGTGTTTATTTTGAATTTTTGCTCGTATTGAAATGTGCAAAACTTATACGTAGAAATAATTTGGAGCTACCAGTACCAATTAATTAATAGTACAAAATTTATTTTAAAAAAATTGTATGGCTAATAGTTATAAAAATGTACAACGATGTTATAATAAATGCAATGAACGTTGTGATGAGATAATTCGAATGGGTTGATAGGATTGCACTATACTGTACCAATCTTGACTGTACACTATTGTAGTATATCATGTAAGTATTCTAAGTACTTTAAGCTTAATAATTTTGGTTCATTTATTATGACTGGGAACAGAAAAGTAAAATATAAATATAACAAATAATTGCAAATTCATTTAGTTTTTCCTATAAAAGTTTATGCAAATTATTTACATAAATCAAGCATAATTTTCAAAGTAATTACACATTACATATTACACACGATTGGGACACTCGAGATCCGAACCCAATCTGTTCCAGGGAACAGTTCGGTTTTCTAGTTGAATTTTCCCATAAGGAATAATGTCAACCAAATTACTCCGTTCCAGAACTCATATAAAACATTTCAAGTGTCTATTTCAAAATCATATTGGTAAATAATGATAAAACAAGTCGATTTAATTTCAACAGTTGAATGTTTGCGCATTTATAATATTGCATAACATTAAAAATTTATAATATTACATACATAAAAATATTGTATACTAATAACATAAGTAATAGTAGTAGGGGGAATACTGCTTTGTCTAATGAAAGGGTGAATTACCATTTTCCCATTATCCACTAGTTGAGGGTTGTGGTTTATTAACATTACAGCCACTTCAGTTTTCTTTGGAGAAAAACCTGTCTTATGCCATTTGTTTTTGTATTTTTTAAACGGATCACCTGATATTTTGTCCGAATTTCGAGTTGTTCGTAAATCGAACCGTTCGGATCTCGAGGATCCACTGCATTTTAAAAATGTGAAAAACCAATAAATAAACAAACAAAAACAACAGGTATTGAACTTTTAACTTCTTTTTCTTATGTTGACAAATTTATTTCCTCTTTTCGCGTCAGAAATATTGCAAACACTCAAGTTTATTGTTGTTTTTATTTTCGAAAATCAGTTTTTTTGTTTACTATTGATGTTTTTTAACTCTCTTTTCCCCCTTGGCATTTATTTGTCTGTGGGAACTTCTCCTCCCTCGTGTTATCGGATTTAAATGGCCAAACCAAGCCAAGCGAGCCCAGCGCAGCACGCGCTCAAAGTTGTTGGCAGTTGAAAGTTTACTACTACAGTACTGTATATACAGTGCTAGTACTATTACTACTGCTACAGTACTAAGCGCACTATGAGTGGTGGATAGTACTATAAATAGTAATAGTATACTGGATAATAACGTTGTAATATTGGTAGGATGGTAATGTTATTGGTGCTAGTGTTGATCGATAGTAATAAAAAAAATTGTAGAGGGTTGGTTGATAAGTAGGAGAGCTTAGTAGTGCAGTAGTAGTAAATAGTACATAGTAGAAAACGTTGAACAGCCAACGTTTTTCTTCCCGTGTATGCCTGTTTACTCCAGAACTCCGGCTACCCTAATCTGTGACTTTCCACCCCTACAACGGTGAAAATCGTCATCTCCCAACGTGGAAGCGAACCTAAGCAAAAGTGCATCGGTTTCGCTTCTCTTTTGTCTTCCCCTCTTTTTATACGGTGTGCCCGAAAGTCAGTCGAATTGGGAGCTCGAAATTTACCGTTAGCACCGTTGCAAAAATCATCGATTGGCTTGCATTCGAATCGTAGTGACGTTGCCAGCATCGAATGCTCAACGTTTCGTGCAACACCGTGCGCGTTTTTGCACAAGGAATTTGGAAAGCATCATCGATGTTGTTGGTTGGCCACCACCACCACCACCTCCTCATCGATGTTGTTGTCATTTCGGTATCGTTATTTATTATATACGGTTTCGTCTTCGTCGTCTTGGGGGCTGGGGTTTTTGCACGTGCACGGTTGTGACTTTCTGTGCCAAGAAGAAAAAAAAAAGGGGGTGGGGTCGAGAAAGGAGACAGAACCGTCGTCGTCTTTGCGAACTTTATGTCCACATCCACACAAACACACGTAGTAGTAGTAGTAATACAACACAAGGAAAGGGGAAGGGAGGTTTTAAGTAGCGAAGAGCTCTCTTGTGTGATGGTAGTGAAAACAAAACGAGAGCAAAAAGCCAGTTGCAGGGCCTAGTTTTCGTATACACGTACTATAGTAGTAGTACTGTACTGTACAGTGTGTACTGTGTACATACTTTCAAACAACACGGTGCAGCAGCGAGTTTTGTAGGAAAGAATACAATGAACGGTTTTTGGTTCGCTTTGCTGGTTTTTGTAGTGGTAGTAGTGAGGGTAGTGATGATGGTAGAACGTGGACACGTTATCTTACTTTTATTCCCCCACCCCTTGATTCTGGCTTTTTGTTCCATTACTTGTGCAACCCCCTGCTGATGATGAAAAAGGTTCTCTTCTCCCCATAAGGGAAGAAGCGGAAAAATCGCTAATCAATCTTGGGCTATCGTGAAATTGATGGATGTGGAGCAACATATAGTGGTGTCGAATTTCGGCGTGTAACGCATAGTTTTTTGTTTTTGTTTTTTTATTGCGGAATGAAGATATGTTGAAATAAAAAAAAAAAAATCGAATTTGAACTTAGACGACGACGACGATGATGCTGCCGCTGTTTAATAACGGCTGGTTATTTTTTGACGAGTATTTTTACGTTATTGATTGCGTAATTTTGACTCGATTCGCAAGAGCGAATCAAAATTACAACTTATAAGCTTCTGAGATCTCAGTTGACACAATTTAAATCTTTGAATTATATATACAGTATTGTATGATGTATGTGTATGTAAAATAAATAAATAAATATATAAA
>JAQIWH010003775.1:0-18846 GCA_034695005.1 Cryptops parisi
TAAAAACGAACTTCAAAATTTGAAACATCTGCAAACATTTTTTACGACCAGTCAAGTTAAATAAAAGGTTGTAAAAAATTCAGCAGTTATCTAATCCAAATTTCAGTTTTTTTGTAGTCTACTACCTGAAAATCATTGATCAAATACTTAATGTACTTTGTGAAAGTTATGTATATAAAATGAATACTTCGTTCCAGCTAGTAATTCAGCTACTCGTAGTTCACTTTCCTTGCGAAATAAAGGCATAGACTTTGCTGATGCAGCAAGTTCAAAATGGTATTTAATAGTAATACTAATTTACAAATTTTCTTTATAGCAACAGAAAATGCAAGCCGTATCAATTCTCATCATAGCAATGTGTTTGCTAGTATGTGGTGTGTCATCAGAAAATGCAGAAAATAGTGAAATGTATTGGCCAAAGCCACACGGTACGCAAATGAGAAATAACTGCAATTTTAACTGCAACTTCAGTCCAGAATGTCCTGATTATGTGCCAAAATGTGGCAAGAAATAACACTACTACTTGGTAACTATTTCAATCTTCTTTACCTCACAAGCTTTTAAATATATTTTTTAGTAATTAGTTACTTTGATCGATTTTGCTTGTTTTTTGTATTTTTTTCACTCTTTTAGAGAAAGAAATGACCTAGGAAAGAAGAATGGATCCACTTCTCAATTCACATAAAAGTTAATATATTTTCTTCCTGCTTTATGATATATTTCACATAATAAATATTGCTTAAATGAAATGTGTTGTCTTGAATATTTGTTTAAAATGTCATGAAAAATCATGATTTAAGAAAGAAGATTTTTTACAACGGCTAATGCTACACAAACGATCACTGATTTGAACATAATGCATGAGCAAAAAAACTCGCATACCGGTAATCAAAGTGATACTGAGCAAAACTCAAATTTGACATTACATCAAGAGATTTAAATTCAGTAATCCCTCAATATCTGTAAGGAATTTTTACACTGCTTGGAAAGTATTGCCGTTAAGCTCAAGTTCAAAACAAAATAATATGAGAACAATAAAAAACTCATTGAATTCATCATAACCTTTCTTACTCTTTCACCAGCAGTTCGAATGCAATTATTGTGAAAAAGAAGAAACATAAACAAAAGAGAAATTTCTAAATCTTACCTTAATCAATTCTTGTGCCATTTCAGGAGTGATGTCAACACATCTCTGAAAACATTCTCTAGCTTCTTTAAGTTTTCCTTCACGCAAATACGCCTTAGCCGCGTTTCGTTTCAGTTCTCGCGACCTTAAAGAAACGACAATTACTTTAAAATAAACTTTTCAAAGATCCATGAAACTACAATTCAAGAATCAGCAGTAGTGTGCAACAGCTCCACAATGAGCTGCATACATTTTAATCACATACAGTTTGAAGGTAAATACCCTAACTAAATATACTAATTTCATAAAAAAATTGTCTCAAAATATTGTCTACATTTCTCACAGTAACTTGGTTACAATTAAAAATTTATGTAATTACATAAATTACAAAGATGGGATGTACTTCAGAGTGCATGCTTACTATGAGTATTATATATTTTTGATTTAATATACAGGGTGATTCCAAAGTTAGGTATTTTTTTGTGAAATAACTAATAAATAAGTGGTTTTTTTTAAAAAATTAAACCGATAGATAACATTTCTTTTGATTTATTGTTTCTACTATGTGAAGCCTAATTTTCTGAAGCCATATGTTCATTATTGCAGTCACAACTGGTGTCATTTTAAATTTCATGTATTTTGACATGACATGAGTCTCAAAAAACAAAGTGTAAGATTCACTCAACTATATACATATCAGAAAGAGGACCATGTTTAGATTACTATGAGCCAATAAAAGATTTTATTTCCTAAAACTCTCCATACAGTAATCAAAAAGTTTTACATGAAATGTAAACCACATTTTAGACCTTATGGACTTTTAAAATCTTTAAATCACATTATGAACACCTTGTATTTTCAAAACACACATCAGTGGTGCATTTTAGGGGACCATAGGCAAAAAAGGAATTGGGCCACCTTCCAAAAAATTTTTAAGCATTGCAAATAAAATTGATTCTAGTGTTGATTTGCAAATTAAGAAAAATGTGAAAAAGCCACAAAAAAAAGACATTTTCTTAAAATACGTCAATGATTTGAGGTAACAAAACAGTTTCTACACTTTGAAAAAAATTAATTCATAAACGTTGAATATTTTGCAAAAAAAAAACAACGCAAGAATTTGAGGGCTCAAGTAAAAGTCTATTTTGTCTAATGCAGGACGTGCCCCAGAAAAACAAATTCCACTTTGAAGTCAAAATCCACAAAAAAAAGAAAAAAAAAAAAATAGCCAAATAGCAGTTAAGCACACTCAATACCATTATTACAAATAATCAACAAAAATAACTTACTCTCTTCGCTTTTTTTCAACACCAGCTTTTGCAGGTAAGTTGCACCCATCCAACACCAAAATTGGAGTAACATTTACAGCAAGTAAGCTGTTAACCATCTTCATGCAGTAATAAACATATCTGTAAAAATGATGCCAACAATGAACCATCATGTATCTTTAACATATCAGTATTACTTTATGCCTACAAAAGTTTACAACCAAATAATAACACCTACGACGGCACAATCCTGTAAACGTGAAAAAATATACAAGATGGCCATAAGTTGCTTTACCAGTTAAAAATGAAATAACTTTTTGCTAAAAATGACAGGGAAACAAAAGCAAATGAAAAACGAATGAGGTGGTAGGTCTTGGTGACAGGTTACCAGGTTAGGTTAGGTCTTCCTAATTCTTATATAACTTTACTTTGATATGAAAATACCTCCTAAAAATCTTGTAAATATGTAATAAAACATAAAAATCACAGAAATATGCATTTATTAGATAAGTGACTGAAATATGCATCGATTTGAAATAGTACCCAAAATATGCAATTGCATATGCATCTATGCAAATGCATAAACATCCGGGCCCTAGTTATGTATATTGAATTTTTAAAAGTTTGTTTCAGGGTTTGAAAATTTATTATGTCAACAAATTTACGCCAAAGCGACAAATATCATTGAATTTCTTATTCATTGTTTTCGAATTCAATAATTTCATGAAATTTTTCAATTGTCTTCTACATTGTCCTGATTTGACAGCATGATGATTTTTTTTTTCTTTGGAGTAACCTTAAGGGCTGGGTTCATTGGAATACCTCATACCAGCGTTTTCCAAATGGGGTTCCGCGAAACTGTTACCTAACTGTTATGTTTTTTTTTTTTTGCCCGTTAGGAACATTTTTGCTTACTACCATAAGCATGTGGTACACTCAAAAAGTTGAAAGAACATCATTATGTTATACATACAACATTTAAACGAATTTTGCGACAAAAATGTAATTGGGAAATGCTGCTTCAGACCATCTAGTTGCTTAAAGTCATGGAAAAAAAGTCAAGCACTGAAGCCAGACACGGTAAGAGCTTTAATAGACAATGTGGTAGAAAAAATGCCATTTTGCAAGCAAAGTGTAACGTGAGGATCATTTACGTGACATCACTTTTCAAACAGTTTTAAAAAACATTCTGTACTTAATAATTACTGTATGTAAAACAATAAGTGAATAGAAATATGTAACAAACAAAAAAGTTATTCAATTTTAAAATGGTGAAGTGACTTTATGGACCACCTTGTACAGTAATAAAATCCGAACTGTCAATTATTCAAATCAACTAACAGTCGTTGTTCTTGTCCAATATTGCCAGTGGTTCCCAACCTTTTTTGCTCGAAGCCCAAAAAGGCTTCGAACCTTTGGGCTCGAAGCCTCAAAATGTTTACAATTTTGGGCTTGGCAACCCAACAGTGTAAGCTTAGAGGGAAAATGTAAACAAAAACTGAAAAATAAATAACTTGACATAGCATGATTAGTTGTGGAGTCCGCATTTTCTCATTTTTTTAATCCTAAAATTTAGGATTAGGATATTTTTATCAAAAAAAATGACCCAAAGTGACCCAAAGTTGGGTTGCAACCCTGGGGTTGGTGTTATCTAAGGTTATGCAGAATAAGTATTTCTTTCTTAATCTACCTCCTCGAAGCTTTTTCCAAGGAAAATAGTAAAGAAAGAAAAACTTCTCATTATTGGAAAAAACCTCTAGTAGGAAGTCGAACGTTGGAGTGGTTAGATGTTTGTATGCCCAGTAGGGGCAAAATAACTTATTAAATTTTGTTTTAAAAAGAGTTTTACTAGTTCTTTACATACTGTAAGTAGAACCGTAGAACTCAGCAATAAATGATGGACAGTTTAAATTTATAGATTGATAATGCCTAGACAACTAAATCCCTTAGTACAGCCAGGAATTTAAAGTGAACAGAGAATGACCTTCACAAATCATCAAGTCTATTTCCTTTTCTGTTCTAACATCAACAAAACAAATCTTGTTTCTAAGTACATTTAATACAAATATCTTAGTATTGAACAATTTACACATCAAGGTTGCTAATCTTAATATAATGGCTGAGAAGCATTTTTTTTTGTTGCTGTTTTAGCAGTTATTATGAATTACTCGTTTTATAACATAAGCATTATTTCTTGTTTGTTTTCAGATAAAAAAATATGGTGAATGCCCAGACTTCATTAACCACACAGTTTAATTTATTATTCCAAATTCTATTATCCGATTGTTATGGAATGATTAGCAGACAGCTTTAACCGTTCAATTCACGAAACAAAATTGGCCTGGAGTAGAAAATAAGGAGTTTATTTATTTTTTTTTTTCAGAAAATAGTTCAGATTAGGTAAGATACTGTATAAAATAAAAATGAGAAATCTAAATTACAGCAATCTCCTGTTGTATAATTCGTGCTTTTTCGATATTTGACACAGCCTTCTGGACATTGTGAACAAAATTATTCGATTTCTTAGGGGATTCCAATTTACATTTAGTGATCAAGTTTTCAAGAACAAATTAAGATAGCTAAGCACGGGATTGCTGTATGACATTTTGGAGTAATTTTTCAACTTCACATACCCATCTGTTGGTTCTCCTTTCGCTAGTTTCTCGGCACAACTGTAACATCCCTTGTGTAGCCAACAATAAGCGTCCACGGCTACGGTGCAACCAGCAAATTCTTTAATATTGGCGGGTCTGGACGACTTGCGCAGAAACGGAATAAGACCTTGAATTCCCATAGTCAATCAACTTCCACAGTGTAGAGACGAACAAGTCAACTACACCTCTCAGTGTTATTGCACCTGTGAGAAAAAAAACAAAACAAAACAAGATCAATGTAAATACAAGTATGATAACCCTAGTGTGTTTCTACCAAAACAGCAACAATACCAGAACCAAATAGCATGCAACGAAGTTTACACAATTTTTCAATATCAGTGTAAAATCAGCCAAAAATGAGACTTTGGTGCAGTTTCTTTGAGTGTCAACACGTCATCTGAAGCTCGAAAGTAGCATTTGAAATTTTTAAAACCAGTTTTGAATCTGCAGTTTAGGTTGTTTTGTGCTACGTAACATTAAATTTTTTTGTGTGTGTTTTGTTTGTTCTTTTAACCTCGAGATGGCAGAAGCAAAAAGAAAAATTTTGACAATCGGTGAGAAAGTGGAGATTATTCGTGAAATGGAGAAAGGAAGGAACAATGCGTTCATTTCCAAAATGTTTGACCTCAGCACGTCGTCAGTGTCAACCATTTGGAAAAATCGAGAAACCACCATTAGTGCCTTCAAAAAGAACCACACGGCAAAAAAGCTGCGCAAGTGTGACAAAAATGATTTGGACGAGGCTCTTTTCAGTTGGGTCATGTCTGAGAGAGGTTTCAACAACACTATCAGCGGCCCTCAACTGAAACAACAAGCAGAAAAATTGGCTCACCAACTTGGATATGAAGATTTTGTTTGCAGTAATGGATGGATTGATCGATTCAAAAAACGCAACCTTGTTTACAGGGATAAGACATGTGATGAAGCTGGTAAAAAAAGAAACATTATTGTTTATGGGGATGAGAATGGTAACAAATCTGGTAAAAAAGGAAATACCGTTGATTACGGCGGTAACAAGATGGGCGACACATCTGATAAAAAACAAACTAATGGTGGTAGTGGCAAATTTGAGAATGGAAATGACGAAGATATGAGCAACGACTGGATAAAAACCGTGTGGCCCGACATAAGAAAAGGTTTCTCCGACAGAGACATTTTTAATGCTGATGAATGTGGTGTATGCTACAGATTACCCCCCTACATGAGCCATGGGTTTAAAGGTAAAAAGTGCATAAGGGGAAAATCATTGAAAGACCGACTGACCGTTCTGCTCTGTTCAAACATGAGTGGAACCGAAAAAAGAAAACTCCTGGTGATAGGCAACTCCAAGAATCCAAAATGCTTCAAAAACATAAGAAATCTTCCAGTAACGTACCAAGCTAACCAAAGGGCCTGTATGTCGTCGGCCATTTTTGAAGAAGAAGTGCGTAACTGGGACCAAGAACTGAGGAAAATCTACAGGAGGATTCTGCTCATTGTGGACAATTGCCCATCGCATCCCTTTCTTCTTGATCTGACCAACATCAAGCTCGTGTATTTGCCGCTGAACTTAACATCGGTTCTCCAACCCATGGATCAAGGTGTTATTACGAGCTTCAAATGTCATTTTAGAAAACTTTTAATATTGGAAACTCTTGAATTCATTGAAGAGATACAAGTTTCTCTTCTTGATGCCATCCGATGTATGAGCGAAGCGTGGGATAAGGTCACGTCTCAAACCATCAGAAACTGTTTTAATACGGCAGGACTAAAAACCACGGAAGATGACGAAGAAAATGAAGACAATATTCCGTTAACAATGTGGTTGAAGAAACATGACTTAGATGCCGAATTGGCATGTGTCAGCAGCTATGAAACAGTGGATGACAACCTTGAGTCTGAAGAAATGTCGATACACGATCTTCTTGAAGTTGTTATGGAAAAAGAAACTTCCGAAGACGAAGATGGCAGTAGCAAGTTATTAGTTAATGTAGTGTCAAGCGCAGAGGCACAAACAGCTTTGAAAACTCTTTCTTTGTTTTACGAAACAAACAATATTGATCCTGAATTTCGAACTTGCCTTAGTAAACTAAAAGACATTACTCGTAAATTTCAACTTAAAAAGAAACATTGGGGAAACCAACAAAATTGAAACACTTGTTAACATAAATAGCAGTAACAAAAACAAACACACAAAAACAATGTAATGGAGCAAGAGTTTTTTCGATAATGCAATTCTTGTGAAAAATGAATATCGAATAAATTTGTATTCGTGAGCAAAGATTGTTATTTTTAATCCATTTTCATAAGCACAGTGAATTGCAATCGACCCCAATTAATGGTTTTCAGAAAAACAAATGAAAAATTAGTGGAGCCCAAAATACATGACATTAGTTCGACAAGAGATATCTTGGTGCTCTCACCTGTTTCACAGAATGTAATTAGTTTGCTGACTATCACCAGTATGGGTCACAGCAACTTAGCTGCTGGTTATTTTCCTATGATGTTGATGCCTTACGCACATATGATACCTTACATTGGAAGTGATCGGTAATATAAGTTTAATATTATTTAAATGTCCCTTGGAAACTATGATCACTCTCTCACCCCATTAAACGTTTTAGAGTATACAACAGTAGTGTAACAAGGTGCAGAATGCACTGGACACCATCAAAGGGGCGACACTAAAATGACTAAAAAATTTGTGCAATGTTCCAGCTTTTCAAAAAACTATTTCTCAACTTGGTTATAACCACAAAATTATAATTTATAAATTTCAGCTTAAATGTAATGTATCAGTACAAGGATAAAATTCCATGCTACATAATTTTATGTACTTTTTGAATGCTTATGTATATTAGCTCATGCACATGATGCTTTGAATCGCATTTTTATAGTTTCTATTTAGGTGGTTGATGCCAAGGGATGAATACAATTTATGTAAGTGAGCTCATGTACATGTAGGCCTATACATGAGCTACCAATTTACAGCACTTTACTATAACGGCAGGAGAATAATTGATATTTTATATGAAAAAATGCTACTACCCACTGCCACCATACCTTCGACAGTATGTTGGCAGTGTTAAACAGTCTTCACCATCAGAATAAAGCCTAGTACTACATGTAGTTCTTTCATCCAACTTTCCATCATCAACACATTTATGCACTTTTTTTGGACTTTCATACGCATTGAAAAGTTAAAAAAGACCATGATTCAATCTATGATGGTGGTCCATTATAGTGGAGTATACTGTATAGGCTATTTTGTAGCATCTGCATGATGAATGTAGATGTAGTAACACTGCTCCCCAGTACAGCAGAGCACATAGAAAATACCTGGTATATAACAATATACTTGGTATATACCTGGTATTATTGTTATATGCTTGGTATATAGCCCCTAGTATATAATTGGCCCCGTGGTGGCCTGGTGATCAGAGAATTCACCTCTGGCTGAAGTGGCCCGAGTTCGCCTCCCACTCATGCCATGTGGATTCATTTCTTGGGGTTCTCCTGTTTTCTCCTGCTTCATAAAACCCCATTCTATCTTCATCATCCTCACCTCATCATCATTCCTGTACACTCAGATTTAAGAAAGTCTGAGGGCCGAATGACAGCTGTGTGGCCTGCCGGTGCCCTCGTAAAATACCAAATACCCACTTATAAAATAATCACTCGAATAGTAAGACCTGCAGTATAAACGGTGTTTTATACCGGAGGAACAGTGTAGTTTAATTAGCAAAAGTGATATAAAGAGCAGGGCAGAGCAGCAGTTTCAATGCAATTTTCCCAACTTTCAGTCATCTGTATATATCATTTACCAACACATCATCTGCTATAGTTTGCATAGTGTATATAGTTAAACTTATAGCCTACTGTATTGTATACCTGTACTACTAAGTATATACATTACGGTATATTACTTTAGGTGTATTACCACACACTTTGCGAATAAATATGTACAAATGTCTTTCTCACTGAACCAATAAACAGTAGAAAAAAGGAACAGCACATCAAGCAGAAGACAATCCATGAACACCTTGAATGACATCAGGGAAACTTGAGCCAGATAAATTACTTCATGATATTTTTGTCTAAATACGAAACACGATATAAATGAGGATATATAACGTACCTTCTGCCTTAACTTCAATGTGGACAGTTCACAAACAACTTCAAAATCGTAGAACACTCTTGTCTTGTCTGTCACTGAGCCATGCACATGCATCGATGCTTATTTTGGCGCCTTTTTTAAATATTTTTTTTTTAATCTATTACGGAAGTCAACACTGCGCGTCACCACCATAGGTACATGTTTTATGACGTCATTATTTCGATATTTACCGTAGGTCTTCTTCCAATAACGCCAAATACATGAGGCTATGTCGTTGGTTACGCCCACCACCCACTTTTGGTATCGTTGATTGTTTTGTCATTTGTCAACGGCAATTGAAGTTTTCCCAAGGAGGATTGACGTTGACAAATTATTATCGTAGACAATATAGATCAACTTTGGGATTATCGTGCTTTGTTCCAAAATGGTGAGAACAATATCAGTATAGGCTTCAGTTCAATGCAACAACTTGTATGTTGATTTCCATCAAATTACTGTACAAAAAATAAGCTTTAAAGAAAAATTAATATAATGCCTAAACTAAATGTAATGCCTTTTATGGGCATATTTTATTTTTAATACAATTACAAATGTTTTATTATATTTTAATGTTTGCTAAAAGAGTACTGTATGGAGTATTCACTTAGTTTTTTAATGTTGCTTAAATTTTGGGAATTAAATTTCTTCTTTTAATTTGCTTACTGAATTAGTAGACATCTACCACAAGCCAAGAAATGGAAATTTCTGATAATATATTAATATTTATTGTAATTGAAACCACCCCCTGGTCATACGGTACAGTTGGGGGGGGGGGTTCTGCATAATAACTGTCATAACAGTACATGAATGCAGTGGCGTATTCAGGGTCGGCAAAGGGGGCAAAAAAACCCTTGAAGAAAGACATTGCAGTCAGGGGTGGGTAGCTGTTTATTAGCATCACTCAAACTGTATTATTATTTATTTCACACAAATTTCGTGAATTCATCTCACACTAAAGACTTAATAGGAATGTAGATAATAAGGTATCAATTACATTTCTTTAATTTAATGACGTTCACACTTTTTATTTCACCTCGCCAAAATTTAGGGGTGGACAAGCACCCCCTCCCTTCCTCACCCTGGCTACGTCCATGTACTTGATAAATTCACCCATATAATACAAGATAAATTCAGTTAAGAATTTTAAAACTTGCAAATGTGACACTAACAAAGTCAATATAAATTAAGTTTTTGTTGAATGTTTTAATTTGGTTTTGTTACAGGCACAAAACGTTGAAGTTTGTGACATTGATCCCGATTTGAAAGCGGAACTCAAAAAATTTCGCTTTCGAAAAGCTACGAATAACGCTGCATTGATAAGTAAGTATATTTTAGTATACTAGGTTATGTGACTTCGTTCACTTAATGACTTGTTGTCTTTTGAAGTACACTATTGTCTTTTTTTTTTCTGTTTCGAATTATAGTGAAAATCGATAGGGAAAAACAAGTAGTTCATTTAGATGAAATTTTGGAGGTGAGATTACAAGAATTGAACAGTAAATATTTTGTATTTATAAGATATGTCTTTTGTTTCAGCTCGACCGATTTCAAAACTATAAATTTTTTGCAAATGA
Source organism: Cryptops parisi (assembly GCA_034695005.1). Classification (NCBI taxonomy): domain Eukaryota; kingdom Metazoa; phylum Arthropoda; class Chilopoda; order Scolopendromorpha; family Cryptopidae; genus Cryptops; species Cryptops parisi. The sequence goes on from JAQIWH010003775.1 coordinate 10,758, forward strand.
CTAATCGGAAAGTGCAAATCGAAACATTGTTCTTTTATTGAATCAATCGAATGTTTTATAGTAATTTTTTAGATGTACAGTGTATTAGATGTATTTCAAGTATTCTTGTGGATTCCCTGATACACAAATGTTTTATGTGGTAAACTAAAGGTTCAAACTTTAACATACAAAAATGTGAACCCATTCAACAAGTGTTTAATTCTTTCTTTTTTCTTATTACTATTGCCAGGACAACACTCTCAGAGCCGATTTCTGAACTTTAAATTAAATTGAATTGACGTGTGTTTAGTGTTGTAATATCACAGTTATTTGTACTAGGATATCGACGTTGATGAACTGAGAGAATCGCTGCCAGAACACCAACCTCGCTATGTTGCGTACAGTTACAAGCTAGATCACAGTGATGGTCGAGTATCCTATCCACTCTGCTTCATCTTCAGCACTCCTCAAGGTAAATGTTTTGTTATTTCATTGGTTATGTTCTACAATAATACTTCATTAACCACGGAGGATACTTTCCTAGAAAGTACTGAAGTTATCCATTTTGTTCAATTTTTGATGTGCCAGTGTTACAAACACATTTATTACATGGTACCATTTGATTTGATTACAGATTGTCAACCAGAATTGCAAATGATGTATGCAGGAACTAAAATTGCTTTAGTGAAGGAAGCTGCAATTACTAAGGTACAGGAAACTTAACAACAATAAAATATTTTCAAACTGGATTCTCCAACAAAATCCTACATACAGTAATAATATTTTTTGTAAACATCTGCAGACTTTTGAAATCCGTCTTTTGGAAGAGCTCACAGAAGAATGGCTTCATGAAAAATTGGGGCGAAATTAAATCGAGACTAGTTATTACAAACATTTTATTAATGTTATTGTTTCTGATCCGAGTTTTTTTATATTAAAAAGTTAAGCGCAAAGCATGAAATATTCCGTTTGTAATTTTTATATTTATATTGCATTTCAGTGGATATTAAAAATTCGTTTTCATCAACTTTCACTTGTGACCCGAATGTTATTATCTACAGTCCACTTTTATTTAAGACTAGATAACCCCCGTGTGAAAGCACTGGTAGTTGTCATACATAGCTTAAGGAAGGGAAGTGATCAAATGCCCCCTTCAGAGAGTGGTAGGAAGTGCATTCCAATGGTCATTAGGGACTGGCTAGTGAGTTGGCTGGTGAGTACCCACAGGGTGGCATGAAACCCAAATAATCACGTTTGCTACATTCATGAAGCTTTACAACTTGCTTTTATGTACAAGATGCTTCAGCTTTTTAATTATTACAGGCAACTCCTAGTTTGCGATCGAGTTACGTTCCAAGACATTCTTTCAAGTGTAACTTGTATTCCTAGAGTTTTGTAATATGCATTGTATGTCACCAACAATATATAGAATCAAGGATTATACAGAATGAATAGCTTCTATTGGCAAAGTATGAAATAACACCTTGTATACAACTGTCAAATTTGGTTAACATTTCCTCTAAAATGCATTTAGGCTTAAATCTATTAGCCTAAATTCTTGATCAATTATTTCAATGCTAATTTCATATATTGCGTAAACCAGGCTTTTCATTCTATACAATGCCCGAATTCTAAATTAAGTTTGTTATAGCAAATGTTTAAGTGAACCACTTAGTTTATAATTAAAATTTTAATAGTTGCACATTAGTCAGGTTGGAGTTGTACAATTATGCAAAGTTCCTTTCACAGCACAAGATTAAAAAAACTGAAATTATTACACAGGTTGAGAGGGAATGACTTTTAAGTTGCAAGATTGACATTTTTACTAAATTTCTTTGCCATATTTTATTCATTTACTTTTTTACACTAAAAAATTAATGTACGTGTATCTCACTTCTAGGCTTCACCATCAGCAACAAGAAACTTTAGTTGGCAAAAAAATCAAACATTACGCATACAAAAACATCAATGACACAAAATCTAATAATGACACTTCTCAACTAACACAACTGATGATGAGGGCTAGAACCTTGAATACAAAAACAACAAACTAAAATTTTATAAAACAACAAAATATGGCATAAAAAATGTACTCGACATAACCTTATAGCCTATTAAACTGGTGTTAATCATCGGTATAACGCTGGCAACTGAACCATGGAACTTGCAACACAAAATGTAAATTGTCTTCATGAAAATATCACTGGAGATCTGCCGAGTTCGGATTTAGAGGTAAGAGGTTCTCCGTAAGGAGTACATTTGATCGTATGAAATGAATCCGTTTTAAGTGTGGAGATGAACAGCTGATCAAACAATTGTATCAAATGTATTTTACACCACTGCTTTGGATGAATCACAGTTATGTAGAAATCAGCACATATATCATCCTATATAAAAATAAAAATAATAATAAGTCAACTCAATGAAACCTTGTTAAAACGATGTCAAATTTTATTGAATTGTATGTATATAAAGAAAAAGTCTTACCCGTATAAGTAATAGAAGAAACTCAAGAGATAAAAGGCCAATTTAATCCATCCTTCCTTTTGGGCTTTGGCCAGCTGGTCAGCGTTCATTATAGTGGTAGGATCGTAAAGTCCCGGACCACTCATTACCGGCCGATGACTATACCTACATGTGCATTTTTTAGTTAAAGATTTACATGTTCACTTGGATTAATTGAGAGTTGGGTGGAATGACCGCGTAGCTCGAAAAATGTAGTTTTGAAAAAAAGGGGCAAAAACTTCTGGTACATTCCAAATTTAAAATTACAAATTCTGGTCAACTGTATATTCATACAAGGAAAATGAACAGGTTTTGGAAAATATCTGTTAACTTTAGTTGACAAGCCTGAAGTTACAGACTAATTTAAAAATGCAATTACACCTTTTATTCCAAATGAAATATAGTACCAATTTTATAAATGCATTGACACCGTTTTTCCAAAGATCAGTGTCTTTTCCATTGTTTTGAAAGTGAAACAAGTGAGGGAAACAATCAGGAAGTAAAGTGACAAAAAGAAAGATATGACAAAAAATTTTACATTTACAATAGTCGCGTTCCATATTCTTGCTCCAAAAAAGTACGAAAATGCAAATTGTATGCATTTTAAAGAAATGTAAATGGATTTATGCAGTTTTTCCACCCAATTCAATTTAATGCACAAAACTACTCACCGATAAATGTGATAGCAGATGAGTGGAAGATTTATGATCAGCGTTAACCATTCTCGAGAAATCAAAAATAAAATATTTGCAAATATGTGAAGGAAATATTCTGGAATTACAAGCTGCAAATGAAAAAATAAAACAGTCTGGTTAAGATCAAACAGACGCTTTAAAGGACTAATTTGAATTTGTTAAGAAATAAATTTGTTTTTCTTTAAATGATTCACCTATAAACTGGCTATTTTAATCTTGATTAAAGTTAACCATTTTGGTTATTTATTTATTTTAATTAACATTATCAGTAATAATTAAAATAATTTAATAGTTATTTAATACAAAAATATCAATAATTTAATAGAAAATATCTATTTGTAAGGGGCCTGGTGGTTAGAGCTTTCACCTCTGGCGGTAGTGGCTCTGGTTCGCCTTTCACTCGTTCCATGTGGATTTAGTTTGGGATCTGACACTACAGGAACAGATTTTCTTGAGGTTCTCCCATTTTTTCCTGCATCGTAAAACCTGTTCCATCTTCATCATTCTCACCTCATCATCATTTCTGATTTCAATAAATTTTGAGGGCCGAGTGACATAGCAGTAAAGCCAGTCGGTGTCCTCTTTAAACTCAAGGTACCTACAAGATACCTCTTTTAACTCAAGATACCTACCCCCTCCCCCCTACCTCTATTTAAAATATACTTTTTTTCAAGTAAACACGTTCAATGAAATACGAATTTATCATAAAATTGGGCATTATATTTCAAAACAATTATCAAGATTAATTAAAATAATACTGGATTATTTAAAATATTGATAATTGACTTATTAATAATAATAATAATAATAATAATGATTTTAGTTGAAATTTATCAGATTTTATTTTTTCAATCCAGGAGGCCGCATTGTAAGATAGAATACAAAAATCAGGTGTTAAGTTTCGTCAGAATGCATTGACTAATGTATAAAATGTATAAACTCATTAATGAATATTTCAGATTATGATTCCTAGTTGTTTACATGTCATTATTTACGTTTACAATAATTCTCTAGACATTTTTCAAAATGATTCAGCGCAAATTAACTTACTGGATTCAGGCTATTGCACTGATCTATGGGATTTTTGTAATCTGTCTTCAACTCATCAAATGATATTATCTGAAACAGAAGAAGAATGAAATTATGTTACATCAAAATAAACACAGATTTGAATCATTAATAAAATTAAGTGAAAAAAAGTATTAATCGATGTTAAATCAAACTTATTTACCGGTTTTATTCGAATAATAACCGCAGAAAAAGCTCTACATGCAATAACAACCGCCCTCGAATAATAACTGCGGCTTTTAATCGAGACTATCTCCCAAAAGGGTAGATTTGATGTGCAGAGTCTATCTTATGTACTACTTGTACCGTATATGTATCTTAAGTACTACCATGCTATGCATATATGGTAGTATGGAAAATGATCAATGCAAACCCACCACACAATATTGTAGTCTGCAATAGTTAGTCAAACGTAAACCCATGTCATGCAACTTAATAATTTGATTTTCCAATGTACAATGTGTACAAACACGAGTTGGCGGTGTTATACGTATTGTGTACATGTAGTTTTCCCACGATTCCAGGAACAATTCACTTACATTGCAGCTGTCTGCATGAAATAATGAAATAATAACCGCCCTCGAATGCTAATCGCAGGAAAGTTTTCCACGGTCACGGAATACTTTCGTAGCCGTGAAAGTTGCGCGGTATCGAATATAGGTGAAACCTGCATTTGCAATAATAACAGCGGTTATTATTCGAATAAAATCAGTAATTGGTTTAATACACAACTATGGTCTCTCACTTTATTACGAAAAAATAAATAAAAATACCAAGCAACTAATACATGTTGTAGCAAAGCAAATTTAAAATTATGTTCACATGCAACCAAGTATCATATTTTAAATTAACTAGAAAAAGCTTTGAAAAGCAAGGTTATGAACGTTGTACAGTATGTTGTCATGTAGCACAATGAATGTGCTACGTATTAAATATAAAAAAAAACACTATTGGACTCATTTTTTTTTTTTTTTAAATTATTGAACAAGCTGTTTATCATTTGAAAAATCCACCATGTATGAAAAGTAATTTTTTTTTAACTAAAGTATTTTTTTTTTGACAGCCTAACAAAACTGCATACATAGATAACAATTGAATTAAAAGTAGAAATGCATGCATGAAAAATTAGTTGCAATTTTATTTTTTGCATATTCAATGTATTCTCATATTTTCAAGTGCAGAGTAACTCAATTTTTTCTTTTGACGTGGGAGTAGAAGATGCACTGTAGTTCAGATAACGTGCAGCATGACAATTATTATATGACAAATATTAAAAATAAAAAATGCAATTGGAAATATGAAAAAAAAATATACTATTAAACAGTCATGCTTAAAATATATGATAAACAAATAAGGTGTACTTGGTATGATTGTAATTGCATAACATGACTAGCAATGTAATGATATGCTATTGTGTAATAACTGCTCTTAAGTACAATGGAATTCGATCATAATAATCATGGATAATGTTATCAATCGGCTATTGTTATCATTATCATAATCAGTCAGTCCCAAAACACTGTTTACTGGTTTTTTAACCACTGTTTAATGTTATCAGCCAGTTATTGTTATCAAAAAGCACTAGACCCAAAGTGATCATGGTGACAGGATTTCACTGTATAATCATGACATAATGCAGTCAATTATAGTGCGAATTCGAATATATTGTGGGTCTTACTGCCTAACACTGCTGTCAGAAACTATGGACCTGCATTGGTTATAGTGTGCTTCTGTTGTAATCCACCCCCTAAAGCTCATGGTATACCCTGAACTTTAAAATATCAGTTTCATCACATTAAGAATGTTGTTTAGTATTGATTGCGCTTCAAGCTCGTGAACAAAACCAATTCTCTCAGTTCCATTCTCATTCCATTAATGATTCAACCAATCCTTAGATACGCATATCATGTTTATGTATGGCTTTAGATTACTGTACAGATATGTATAAAGTTACATATCTGATGTCTTATTCCAAATTGCACAGTAATGCTAGTATATACACATCTCACAAATGTATATTTTATATATTTACAGTTGAATTAAAACAGCTATTAAAACTGGTTAGCATACATACAATAGATTAAAATCAAGATTTTATTTTTAAATGTTATCTTAAGAGTAGCCAAGATTGAGCTTCAGTCAGAATGGTGCATCATAAATGATTAAAGTAAAACAACAAATAAAATAGTTAAACATTTTTTAAAAACAAGTATTTTAAATAAGATGTAACTGAAGTACGTAGTAAAACATTTTCTTACGTGAAAAATTGCGAAAAAGATTAGAAAAGCGTCTAAAATCAAAGCTACTATATAGCTGAATGCAGCAAACGTGAACGCCATGACTGGAATTGAAAAGGCACTCATACCCGATATTTGATTACATCTGACTGGTGGTAGCACCAGAATGATATAATCCATTATTGGAACCAGAAAAGAATGGTCGTTAATAAGAGTCCAACAACCGCCAAATCCAAAAAAACCTACAAATGTGCCATTTGCAAAGGGAGCTACAATTATGCATTAAAATTGAAAAGGAATCAAAACGTTCTCACAGGTGAAAATCTTATGGAATGTTTCATTTGCTAAAATGCTCTATTGATGCATGGTAACTGCATCAGAGGGTTGAAAACCTTACAAATGTTTCATTTGCAAGATTAGCTTTACTTATGTGTGAATTTTATTGTTAAGACATCAAAAAGTTCACACTGGTGAAAAACCTTACAAATGTTCATTTGTATAAAGCTTCACTTATTCGTTTAAAATTGAAAATCCTTAAGAGACTTCACAAAGGTGAAAATATGTTCTATTACCCAGAGTGCTTCATTGATACATCAAAATTTGAAATTCACCAATGTGTTCACAGCAGTGAAAAATGTTTCATGATCAATGTTTCATTTGAAAATGAGCTTCATTTATGATTTCAATTAAAAAGGCTTCAAAGAGAAACAGGTGAAAAAGCTTACATTTATATATTTGCAAGAGGAGCTTCTCTTATGCATTTCAAATATGCATCAAAGAGCTCACACAGGTGAAAACCTTACAAATGTTCAAAATGCGAAAGCACCTTTACTTACACCATGCATGACCGACAACTATACAAATATACTAAACTATACTTTGTATAGTTGTCGGCCATGCACCATGGTAATACTATATACATATAGTATATAGTATTACCATGCTTACACAATACACACTTTACTGAAGAGGCTTCAAAGAGTTCACACAGGTTAAAAACTTCACAAATATTAGATTTGCAAAAGGAATGCTTTATGCATTTAAATTGAAAAGGCATCACAAAGTTCACACAGGTGAAAAACCTTATAAATGTTCTATTTGCCAAAAAACAATCATTGATGCATGGAAATTGAAAATACGTCAAAAAGTTCATACAAGTAAAACATAAGTGTTCCATTCCCAAATACAGCTTCACGTATGTACTGTATATCACTTGAAAATGCTCAAAGAGTTCACGTAGGAGAAAATCCTTACAAATGTTCCAGGAGCTAGTCTTCAGTTATGCATTTCAATTGAAAAGGTTCACACAGGTGAAAAACCTTATGAAATTGTAAATGCATAAAAACGTTCACACAAATAAAAAACTTTACAAATGTTCCATTTGCCAAAAATGTTTCATTGGTGCATGGAATTTGAAAATTCGTGAGTTCACACAGGTGAAAAAATTTAAAAATGTTTCATATGCAAAATTAGCTTTACTTGCGCATATCAATTCAAAAGGCATCAAAAAGTTCACAGGTGAACACCTTTTAAACGTTTGATTGATGAAAAGGGCTTCATTGATGCATGAAAATTGAAAATCCATCAAAGAGATCACACAGGTGA